>VZRW01011829.1:72491-108191 GCA_013398125.1 Aegotheles bennettii | reverse complement strand
AGCCGGGAAGGGGAGGGAGGATCAGGATCTCACCTGATCCGCATCACAGTATTTATACAGCAAGGGACAAGCACTGACAACTTTAATTCTGGCTTTTCTTAGCTTACAAGTGATTAGCTTTGAACCCTTACTGATGCTCGTTTACTAAAATGTTTCTTGTGAGAAGATGAAAGTGTGCAAGGAGTAATGGAAATTGAAGCTCTTCCAGCTCTCCCTACAATGAAGTAATGGTGGGACTGGAAAAATCAACATTTATCCAGCAGTACTGGAACTGCCCAGCCCAGCAAAATATAACCAGTATGTATTTATTTGAAGGAATGTCAGGAAAACATGAGATAGTACAGAAAGAAGAAAACAAAATAAACAAACAAAACACACACAAAACTTTTCCCTAAAAATACTAAGCACATTTCCTAAGGCTTTGCTCCCAGATGATGCTATTACCTTTCTTCCTACCTGTTCCTCATTGCTTCTGCTCTTTGTTTCCACAAGTCAGAAAGTAATGAAACAGAACTAGTAACAGCTCGAATGTAGCTCCTTCAGAAGTAATACAAAATTGGATGAGGAAACAGAAAGAGATAAGAAACCTAGAAATCCTCAAAAAATTTCATAGAAGACCAGGGGGAAAAGAAAAAAAAATGAGAAGGAAACATTAAATGCAGGAGAAATTGAAAATAAAATTTGTGCAATGCTTTAAGGAAAAGAAACCTTGAGGGAGACTTGGAGTCAACAAAGGAAGACACCGGTCCTACCAGATTCCTTCAAATAGAAAGTAGTTCTCCATTTGGGGAAAGTACAGGGTTTACCACGCTCCCCATGCAGTCTGCAAAATAACCATACATGTTGGTTACTAGTTTGACATTTCCTGGTAACAAACTGTTTGGTTTATCAATGCAGCTGATAGTGTAAAGAACAGGAAGCCTATTACAAACACTGCACATTGTGGTAAAACATGGGATACTGCACTACTCCTGATTTAGTATATCTGGCAAAGGAGGACTCTGATAAAACACTAAATCTTTAAAAACTATCTGGAAAAAAAAAATACATTGAGTCATTAAGAGCTTTTTCCTTCTCTTTGAATGCTCACACAATGTTCAGCAGAAAGCAGCTGGAATCCTGGTGACTACATGACCCTGGACTATTCTGAAAACCGCCATCAGAAGAATTTTTAAATGTTGGCAACTGCAGCATTAGCAGTCAAAATGCAGATAATGGCTTCTGATTGCACAAATCAATTTTCATCACTAGTAGCAATTACGACTGCTGAGAGTAGCTATAGCAGACTTCGTACAACACTGCAAGCAACACATTCCAAGAACATAAACAGGGAAGACGCTGGGAAAACAGAGCTACTTCACATCTGAAATATTGCCCTTGCTCATCAGCCAATTAACTCATTCTCAAGAAGCTCATACCTGAAATATGCAGCCAGAGTCCCTGCATCTGAAGTCTATAATCTAAGTACATTTCAAATACATAAGGAAAGCTGGGAAGTGGCTCAGAATAACACCAGAATAAATGAAGATGCAAAATAAACCAGTTTGAACAGTTTGATACGGCTTACTTATGAAATGCAACCATCTGCATAATATTTATACAGACAGAACTGAGACATGTGAATACACATGCTGTTCACAACAGAACAGAAGACAACCTACCAACCCAGAAGGAATTTCCAACTTCCTAAATAAATGCTTTGTGTGACAGCTGCTGCAAGCCTCAGATCATTACTTCTGGATTGTCTGGGGTTTCCCACATCTTCAGGATTGAGGATAAAAGCAGAAAAGAGGGTTAAGATCTCCAGAAGTTCAGTTCTAGGCAATTCTACTGTACTGTGTTGGTTTGGTTAAAGCATCAAAGAACTGTGGTGAGGCAAAGAGAACAAGAATGCTACACTAATAAACAACAACTTGATTTGCTGCTCAAAACATACATGGAACACAGCAAATGAGCTTTGTCTAACAGCTTTAAAATTTGTGCTTTAGAGAGAGAGAAATTTCACATATTGGTTACCATACACTATTAACTAGTAGCACAGAGCAGAATAATAAATGAAGTCACATTGTAATTAACTTCATACAGTGGGTCTGTTTACCAAGATGAAAATGCCTGAAGGATGGTTTCTAGCACTTTAGAGTGAGTTGGGTTTTTTTCTCCACCCTCACCGCATACTGGTAGATGTGCCATCCCAGCACTGTCCATTGCCTCTCATTCCTTGGTCAGAGTCAGGCAGGGACAAACTGACCAGTTGTGTTCTGTGCAGACAAGGACTGTTGAGGAGGGTGTCAAATCAGTGAAGAAACTGAACATGAACTTTTGGAAGCCAAGAAGAAAAGATGCTTCCAATCTACATATAAATTCCAAACACACACATTGAAGTGGTTAGCTATGTTTAAATTGTACACTTGCCACCTTTACAAGGAAGTGTATTAAAAAATGAAATGCTTACATATTGATGGAGAGTGATCACAAAGCAAAGTCCCAGTGCCCTCTTCTTCCCCTACTAAGCTTACAGACTGTGGTGATATACAGTTAGCATTAAAACATTCAATTAATGCTGAAATGGAAATCTGAAGCTCAAGTGGGAAGGTCTTTGCCCTTGAATAGATGTGTTTGCACTTTGCAATGCACAAAGAGTTCTTGTTTGGTTTCCTGCATACCTAATGTTTTTCTAGATACATGTATTGAACTGAAATATGTTGCCTGAATTGATGAAGTGCATATTCAAACTGAAAAATGTATGTAACCTTAGTTACTGGGGTTTAATCATTAGCCTCAGAAAGGCATTTCTGCAAGACTAACACAGCTCTTGTACTGCTTTTCCTGTGCTCCACCACACTGCCATATGCAGGGAGAAACCTGATGGTGGAATCCTGCTCCTAATAACCACAGAGACAGGCAAAGAGGAAAAATGAAGCAGAATAATATATTCCTCCCTTGTTCAAAGCAGTGACAGACCTCAAGCAGTGATTCAAATAGCTACTCAGTTATTTGCTGATTGCCATTCAAGAACCTGGGTGGAACAGCGCCAAAGCACTCCTTAATTCTGCAACTATGAAGAGTTATTCATAACTATATGATCCAAATAAATGGTAACAAAACCCACATAATTCAAGAGGAAGAGTGAAATGTATATATGCTGGCACATACTTATTTCAATTCATAATCTTGCAATTTTAATAGCCTAAGCTTTAAAAAAAAAACAAAACAGAAAAACAAAAAAACCCAGGTTTCTTCCCCACCAGTGCCAAAATATTGTTGATTCTGAAATAAACAAAAACGCTTAGTCTTTAACATCTTGAAAGCTCTGAAGCTCAGCAGTGGAAGCCTAAAATGACTCCAAAGCTCCTGTTCCAAAGCTATCAAACTTACAGATATTCTAGAAACAGTAAGTTCCCTAAAGAATAGTGAATTAAACAGTGCAATCTTCAGGAGTTTAACCTAGCTACTGCAAATATTTCTTCAATATTGCCCTAGAAATTTAAGAAAATAATTTGTAATCAAGCAAGACAGTAACTTTTGTGCTTCCTCGCACACCAGAAATCCTGTTCCTCTGCTCTTACAAACCCCTATTTCATCTTTCATAAAAAACTCCCCTAGAACTGCAACCCCAAAAAATAAGAAAATCAGTAAGAGTTCAAAGAAAAAGGAAGTTTCCTCTCTTTACCATAAATTTGAAAGCAAACACAACACAAAGCAAAGGGTACAGGTATGTCAGACACTGTAACAAAGGTGCATTTGTGTTGGTCCACTGACCAGCCACCTCATCCCAGCAGACCTCCAGGGGGCTAGAGGCCACGTGTTAGGTCCACAGCCTTCCTAAACTGTGCTTCTGCCACAACTATGAAGAAATCACCTCAGTGACTGGTAAAACACCAGCTTACTGTATGTAGAGCAGCAGACTGTCACCACATACCACATATGATTAAAAATAACAGTTGTGAATATTATACCCACAAAATTCAATTGCCATGGCTACGGCCAATTAGTTTAAATGGTCAATCTGATAAATATATTTAATATCCTCAGTGTGCTGGTGGCTGCAATGAAAAGGTTCACAGAAGCGTGCATAATTGGCAAATTAATCCATCAGAATCCTTCCTTGTTACTTGTTCAGGGTTATGACAGAGATACTGGTTTATTCATATACATTTTTAATTGCAGAAAAAGCAGGACTTATTACAGAATCTAAGGGGTTGGAAGGGACCTCGAAAGATCATCTAGTCCACCAGTTTACTTAAAGTTTACGAGTTTACTTAAAGCAATTTAAATGTTATATTAACTGGAATCAAAAAGCTAAATACAGGTAACATTTCCATACAGGCACATAATATCCATTTTCAAATATTAACTTAAATATTGTAGAATACGTTGATTTTAAAAAAAATTCAGAATACAAATAGTTCTGAATCAGCAATTTCTTTCTTTTCATTTAACAACTTGAAAATGTGATTCTGCCTTAAGAAATCTGTTTGAAATTGCTACATTAGTAAGTTAAAATATTGATATTTCAAATTACTATTTAGCCACAAAGCCTCTCAAGGAAATTCAAAACAATACAAACAAACTTGTAGTGAATAAATAAAGAAAGCAACTTACAGTTTCTGGGTATGTGTACAGAAGACAACGGCTGACAGATCAGAGCTACTTCTAAACTAAGGTTAATTAAATTGTTCTAAGAAAGATGTTTCACTTAATAAAAGGGATCTAATTCACATGGCAATTTCAGTTGTAATCTGAACAACAAATACTGGAAAGTTTTGTAGCTGAACAGAATCAGAGAATCACGTTAGCTGGAAAAGACCTTCAAGATCATTGAGTCCAATCATCAGCCCAGGACTGCCAAGTCCACCACTAAACCATGTACCCAAGGGCCACATCCAAACATTTTTTGAACACCTCCAGGGACGGCAACTCCACCACTGCCCTGGGCAGCCTTACAGTAAAAAAAATTTTTGTAATATCAAGCTTGAACATCCCCTGGTCCAATTTGAGGCCACTCCCTCTTGTCCTTTTGCTTGTCACTTGGGAGAAGAGACCGGCCACCCCCTCTCTCCAACCTCCTTTCAGGGAGCTGTAGAGAGCGGTAAGTCTCCCCAGGCCTCCTCTTTTCCAGACTAAACATCCCCAGCTCCATCAGGCGCTCCTCATAAGACCTGTGCTCCAGGCCCTTCACCACCTTTGTTGTCCTTCTCTGGACCCGCTCCAGTACCTCAATGTCTTTTTTGTAGTGAGATGCCCAGAACTGAACGCAGTATTTTAGGTGCGGCCTTACCAGTGCCAAGTAGAGGAGGATTATTACTTCCCTAGTCCTGCTGGCCAGGCTATTTTTGATGCATGCCAGGATGCCCTTTACCCTCTTGCCTACTTGTGCACACTGCTGGCTCATGTTCAGATGGCTGTCTACCAACACAGAAGAATCATTGCTTCATTTTCTGCTGTTCTCTGTGGTTTGCAGAATCAAGAATAATTATTGACGAAGAACAATTTTAAGTCCTTTGCAACCATCAAACAGCAGTGACAGGATGTAGCCTGTCCTGAGGCTGTATCAGGACAACATAACCCTCCCCTGAGATCTCCTATGAACAAAATAAACTTCACAATCTCTACATCCTCCAGACCACCAGAAGGATCTTGCCCTGAAACCCCACTCCAGCTCCAGAAATTGCAGGAGCTAAAGCAATGGCTCCTCAACACCATCCATGAGAGGGTCATGAAAAGTGATCCAGAACCAAAGCACCCTCACCATGAACCATCAGTATGCAGGGCATCCCGTAAGACATTCCCAAGAACACTTAGTGATAAACTCAAAGGGACTTTTGGAGAAATTGCATTCCCAGAAGGCACAGACCAAATTCTTCCTTCACTTCTGTAAACCTCTTTCCACACTGAAATTACTGTTCACATCCACACTGAATCTAGATCCTCCAGCCTAAACACAAGCCCATGGGCTAGATCTCAAGGAAAAGGAAATTCAGGGCAGAAACAGAGCTGTCAGGTAACAGAAGTCAATTCCAGTAGCCACAGGAACAATACACAGTGAATACATAATTTGCATCATATTTTAAAGATTATATTTCTCCCAGTGGATTTTTAGCAATAGGTACCCAAGAGATCTGATTCCATCCCTTTATTGTTTGAATTTTGCTACACGGTGCAAAGATTTCTTGAGCTACATTCAGCAAGTATATCTCAAATCCCATGGAGAGTACTGGAGAGTAAAAGAAAATTGTGTTTTTAAGTATTTTTCTGGTTAAAATCTCAACAGAGCATGGCATATGGCACAGAAAACCGAATGCTATACTGAGGATTATACCTTGCAGTGATGTGATACAGGCAGGTATCAGTGCTTGAATCTGTCATATCTTTAAGTATGTGCCTCCTGCTCACCCAGGTGTATTTTACAGATGTGCTCACACAATCCCTTCATAACATAGTAGAAAAATTCCTAACTTCATTGGAACTCCATGAAAATCCTGAATTATATATGTAAAGTATATTAAGTATTTATTTGTAAAATCTCATGCACAAGTACTAATTCCTCTGGCAAAGGCAAAATATGTTGGGAAGAGAGCAGGGGAGAAAGAGAGGACACCATAAAAGTTAAATCATATTTATCCTGCTGTTGATCTTTTAATGTTCCACTATTATTTATTCAGCAAAAATTCATTCCTATGAAAAAGTGCCCCTGACACCGAGTGCTTGGATCTCTCTTAGATGAGGTTGGTTTTCTGGCCTGATAACAATCCCCATCCTCAGCTTTATTCCAATGATTTGTCCTCTTCATTCTTTTCTAAAACAGAAAACCCTCTCACTAAGGAATATCTGTTCAAGCTGGATTTCCCTAGGTTTCCAGCAGACTACATGTTTCTTATGGACCTTGGATAAAGAGCCTCTTGTCTGCTAGTCAGCCCTTTTTCAGTTTTTTCTGTTTTGCTTTGGACACCACCATGGTGTTGCTGCTATAGGATTGCAAATGGCTGAACTGATGCACCAAACTCATGACTGAGCAGGTTTTACCTCCTGGCACTGCTTACAGATGCTGTCTGAGCTATTTCTAGCAGATACTGATGCCTTCTTTTATCATTTAGACTGGCTATTAGGAAGAATGTCTTTACTGTGAGGGTGGTAAGACGCTGGCACAAATTGCCCAGAGAAGTTGTGGCTGCCCCCTCCCTGGCAGTGTTCAAGGCCAGGTTGGATGGGGCTTTGAGCAACCTGGTCTAGTGGGAGGTGTCCCTGCCTATGACAGGGGGTTGGAACTAGATGATCTTTAAGGTCCCTTTCAACCCAAACCATTCTACGATTCTATGATCATTCCTTGCATGATATTGAAAGCTGATAGCTGAGAATCACAAAGGACATCAGTGCTGGGGCAGAAAACAGCACTTTCTCCTGACTCCTGCTCTGCTCCCCCATCTTGACCCACAGACCTGATTAGCTGCCTTTCCAACAAAAATAATTTTCTTTAAAGGAAACCAAAACCTTCCTCCCTTCATAATTCTTAACACATCAATACTGCTCTAAGGCATCAGGACAGCAAAACACTAAACTCACTAAAGGAGAAATACAGTCCTGTTCAGCTTCATTGCAGCTAGCAGGTGCTTGCAGAACAAGGACCTTTAAATTATGGTTGAAACCTAAAATAAAAGTCCTATACTAAGAAATCACTAGAAGCAAAAGAGCAAAGTCAACAGCAGAGTACTGCACAGCGCAAGGCCATCCTGCCTGAGGCCAGGGACTGGCTTCACCAAGTAACATGCAGCTACTGCCTGCCTCAGAGAAGCTGTCCACGTTGCTGCTGCTTCTGCACAATCCCTTACTTCTTGGCCAAAACACAACAGAGCTGCCTAATTTTCTCCAGACCATCTTCAAGCAAACAGTATCAAAATTTGTTTGAGGGCTTGAGGACTGCAATTTTATCAGTATCGAGTGAGGGCAAAATATTTGCTTTTTTCAGCTTAAAAACACTGCATTTGTAAATATTTCGTAAAATTCTCCTAAATTGGGAGACAATTAAATCTCTGATGATTAAAAAAAATCCCCAAAAAACTCAGATTCCAGGTTTTCTTCAACAGAGAAAATATAAGAGAAAATTTATTTTATCTGTTTTCACAGCCTTTTGCACTCAAATTTAATTAATGGTCACAAATTCCAAGAAGTACTTTCTCTAAAGTGTCCTTTAAGAGCCATCACTTCTTATCCAGTTTATTCAATTGCATGGGGATTTATCCAAGGTGGAGTCAATAACACTGCAGCTACCTACTCATCCAATCCCCTGCTCAAGCACTTTCAGTAGAGCATGCCAGAATTCGGTTGTTCAATTCCAGTTGCAGGGAGCCTGCCCTGTCCCAGTGCAGCAAAGGCTGAGCAAAACTTTCCCTGAAACTGCTCCCGTGGCACCAGAAGAAAAATCTGGAGGCCTACCTCTCCTGTGATCTGTCCTTTTGTTGGCGTACAGACAAAAAACTGCACTCATGCAAAGCATTCAAACTTTAAAATGAAAGAAATAAAAAAAACCCAAACAACTTAAAATGGAGAAATTCCCTTTCCTCCTCAAAACAATATAGGGGTATAAAACTGAAGGAAAGCAGTTATTAAAAAGAGTAGGCCACGAGTCTAAAAATTATAGGTAAATGAAAAATGTTAAGAAGTCAAGATTCCTGGCACAGGAAAGAGATGAACATGTACAGGACAGAGAAATCCTAAAATTAAGAGTATCATAATCCGAGAATCTAAGATTAAATTAACACTATGATTAAATCTCACCAGTGTATGGTTTAAAGGGTGAAAATAAAGAAACTGTAAACCATAAAGTTTTAGTTCCAAATAAATTCCCTTTTCATTTTGGAAAAAAACCAGCATACATTGAGAATAACATGCCAAGCCCTGTCCAATCAGCAACAGGGCACAACCAACAACAGGACAACAAGAATTACACTACAGCAGAGATGCAAGAGTCATAATTGATGAATGATTATTTAATGTTTAGAATGGGAAAGTAAATTGCTGTTTTAGCCATGTCAGACCCAATGGGCTGCACACTAGTGAAAGATAATAAGTAATACTCTGTAACCCAAGGAATTTATAATGAGAGATGCAGTAAATAAAACAAACAAGGGGAATAGAGATGTGGAACAATAAATTATGACCACAGCTGGCTGAAGTGACTAGCTGATCATAACTGTTGATCTAGTCCTTTCCTCCAGCTGTTAAACTGCATTAATACAGCTAAAAATACTTCGTATGCTTTTTTGGTTCTCCTTATTGCTCTCTCTTTTAAGAAAATGCTATTAATTGCCAAAAGAAGTTGTGTATGGCAGCGTAAGTGGGTCACAAGCCATATTCTGAAAGCACTAGTGAACATTGTTGTATTCCTGATTTAGACTGCACATATTTTCTAAACTCATTTATGTTTTTTAACTGTTTTCTTTTTTTTCCCCTGGGTGTCTCCTACAAGCTGATCGAGTCATACCCCACATGGATTATGGAAAGCTTCAGCTATTGTGTCTCTATCTCTAAGATTCTGTGAAGCAGAGAGTGTTCTTAATTAATTCCTCAGGCACCAAGCAGACAGAAACTGCCACCTTTATCAACTGTCTACTGCTCCCTTCCACTTCCAGGCCTGAATAGCCTGGCTACAAGCTGGCAGCCTTTCCCAGCAGAATTATTTTCCCTAAAATGAGCCCCATTGAAAATGATAGGACTTGATTGCACACAGTTCCGGCAAAAATAGTCTCTAAACAAGAGGAAAAGCCCAACAGTTCTCATCAAGGAGAGATGAGAGCTCAAGCTCCTGAGGCTTGCACCTTCTCGCTGAGAGTGAGCTGAGTGCTTCAGGAATAAAATTAAGTCACAGCAATAGCAGGTTTGCAGTTGATACTCTCACAGAAAGCATACACCAATCTAACACTAGACCATGACTAGTAACTCAGCTTCCCAAGTGCAAGTGTTGTACAGAAGAGAAGCAGAGGTGCATCAAACTGGGGCTTTATTTTACGCAGTTTTGGGGATGAGGCTCCACATTTAACCTATACTGTACCCACGGACACACACCCCCACACATGGACAGATCATTCCTCCGTAGAGATCAACTTCATTCATTTTCCAACAGGAAAGAAGGATTCATCTGCTTGGCAAAGAACAGGAGAAGTTAGCAGACCAGCAAGCAGATCCTTTTGAAAGGAATGGATTTATTTCTCCAACTGTTGAATAACATCGTGGATTATTTTATTCCTTAAAGAGAGACAAAATTAACAAGCAGCATTTATGAGTGCAACACAGTCTGATTTGATCAATGTTTTCTCTCTATATTAAGATGTTTGGTAATCATTCATTCCATAATTTCCCTAAAATGCGTGCTCAATACATTAAAAAAGCTGCATCTCAATACATTTAATTACATGCAGAAAATTTCTGCTGCTTGACTGGGGAGTCACGATGCCAACAGCTCTCATAGCTTGCCATCTCTGAAGACAGAATCAAACTTAATACTTTGTGTAACCAGGCTTTCATCTTAAACTGTAATTACTTTCCACTTCAGAACTACAGGACTAAGCATCTTCCTATCCTTAAGCCTCCCAGCGCACAGACAGCTGGCAAAAATTGGACACAGAACATTATCGATTATCTCAAAGGAGTAAGATATTTGCTAACTGCCAAGGACAACCATACCTATTCATGGGTAGCATAAGGAGATGCAGAATGAGAAATGACACACATTACTCTGTCCATATTCTGGAAAATCATTGCAGCTGAAAGAAATCTCAGTTTATCACAAACCAAGTAATATGAAAAACTGAGTAATGTGCATACAAAGAAATGGATAGCGAAGGTTTTATTCGTGGGTCTAACAAGGAGAAGGAATAAACTTTAATGTAAATACTTGCTGTTTAAAGAAAAGGTTCAGCAGAAACAGGTTTAAATTAGATTTGACAAAAAAAAAATCATACCGATTGCAAGTTATAAACATGACCAAGTGTTTAGAGAAAAAAAAATGGCATCAATACTGCAGCTGAAAGTGCAACTCACTTGATACACAGAATAAAGAGACTTGCATACATTTTATATATTCACACACACACAAACATATACACACACACGTACACATACACACACATATTTACACTTTCTCAATATCCTTCCACAGCAAGTCATTATAATCACATCACAGTAAAGGAGTAAGAAAAAGCAAGCAAACGGAAAATGCCTTTAAAGAGTCATTAATCACAACATTGCTTATTAAAGAAAGGAATGAAATAATTTCAAAAGTTTCAAACCCACAATCAGTAGCTTGATCAAAACATCAAAAAAACCTTACCTGTGCGTTCTTATTCCTGGCTTCTCTCCTTGCTGCTTTTTCTTTTAGCCTTTTCTCCTAAAACAAACAAGATGGACAGTTTTAAAGCAAACTCTTGATTTTGCTTTTTTTTAATTATTATTATTTTAAGATTAAAGCTGAGCCACCTAGATATTTTTAACGCACATATGCTATACTGATGGTATTCACCCTACACGCTACTGATTAAAAGTGGTAAATAAAAAGTTCTGATTGAGATATTACTTGTTCTTTTCTCCCTTAAAGGAAATAAAACTACAACAATGATTCAAACTCACATTTTGTCTTCACCAAGAGTTGTTATTCTTAAAGGAATGATGCAGTATTTTGACGAAGTCAGTATCTATCTCTAAAATAAGGTAGTTAAAATGGCACCAAGAGACTTTACTTTTCCTATTTCTCAATGGCTTAATATGAAACCAAATCCACTTAACAAACTAAAACGATAGTTTTCCTAACTTCAGAATTGCTAAAAATTAAAACTTAAAATGTGTTCTCCCTAGCTTTCATATCTCCATTATTAACAAACACTCCACAATAGCATTTGCTTAGTAATTGCATCAATTCAGAAACCATAACATTAAGCTCCCTCGAATAAAGGGATTATGTTATCGGAAAATGAACAAAACCAATGATAAAATTTATTCAAAGCTGCCTGCCAGATTTCTGAGCATACAGAAGTGGCCAAGACATTTAATTGACATTTATTGCTATTTTTTTGTTTTTGTTTTTCTTATTTGGATTTGTTTATTTTTAAACCAACTGAAGGATTATCTGTAATTTAGACTCTGTCAGGTCCTTGCCATTGAAAAACCTTTAAACTATGTATTTCATGAGGTAAGGACAGAAACTCAGGTGAGGGCACATGTCCCTTAGAAAAGCACACTGGCTCCCTCTTTTTCTTTCCTGCTCAAGGGATTTACAACAGATCACTGAGAAGACAGCTATGAAAGCAGGTTGACATAAAAGAGGAGTACACCAGATAGTGTAATATACATAAGTCTCTAAAGAACAGAGAAGACACCAAGAGATTCTAGACTGAAATCAAGGGCACAAGAGAAAAACAAGACAGAGCAGCAACCATCAGGAGATGTCATCAAGACCTTTTTTTTCCATATTTTTTGTTTTTTAATGAGGGAGAGATAAAGGATTTGGTTCCTTGTCAATGAAAAACAAAAGCAGATTTTTCATAGGGTGCATCTACATTGGCACTGCGTTGGAGTTAGGAGTGCCTAATCAGGCCCACTCCTGCTGTGTTTCACATTCCAAGGCAGTCTTCTGGAGCACAGCTAATATACTCCAACCAACACTGGGAATTCACAGGGTCACTCTAACTGGGAGGAACATCAGGGGGTCCCTGCTCACAGCAAAGTCAGATCTCAGGTCAGGCTGAGCTGCAGAGGGCCTCATCCAGCCACATTAAACACACACAGTTCACTAAACATCTACTTTTCACAAAACCACACTGGTAAGCACTATATTCCTTTCATTTAGTTCTTCATTAATGGTATTACACAGCTCAGAGACCTTCTTGATCAGCTTTTTAAAGTTTCCTGCAAATTATTTTCTTTTTCTCCCCAATTACACATCCAGTTAACAAGGATGGCTAATAACCTCAGTAATCACAGAGACGAAAGGTTTTAGTCATCATCATGTAACATGGCTAAATCACTTGGCTTTCAACTAAACAGAGTTATGGTTACTGAAAACTTCTACCTTTTCTGCACTAGAATCAACAACAGACCCAGCTCTGCCTAACAAGGAGCCAAAGCCATGGAAAAAGTGGCTTCTAATATATGGAAAAGCTACTTGCTGTTCTTAACTCTGAAGTTAAGAAATCTGCCACTGGCTTCTTTTCACACTCGTATTTCCTTTTTCTTTCACTGTTGGGTTTTAAAACAAAAACTCATATCCCTCTTACTTCTCAAGACTCCAACACACTTATTACAAAGAAATATTCTAACATTTACATTCCACGTTTTCAAGTTGAGGCAAAAAAAAAAAAAAAGCATAGCAGCTCTCTCGAGTTGGCAAGGCTGTGAATATGTGAAAGATGCATATACAGACAGCTTAAAAGCCAAGTTTTTAGTTATAAAAAAGAAAAACTAGCAATTTTGAGAGCTAGAAGTTCTTCCCTGCTCCCCACTCCCCCACACTCCAGGAAATCTCCTTTTCCTTTGACCCTCTTCTTTCTACAGTTGATTAAGAGTAATTTTACTTTGTCCAGAGGGTTAAAAAAGAATAAAAAATACAGAGTTTGTTGCCATGTATTATTAACAGCTTTGTTTCATATAGTAATTTTTCTTTCAGCTTTTTAATTTGTAAGCAATTTATACATTAAAGGTCTCCTTCCTTCCTCTTAAAGAATTTGTACATAAGTCATAATTGCTCAGACTTACATTAAATAAATTCCTTTAGCTGGTGATATACTGCAGTTTTACCAGCCTAAAATTTCACCGACCTCTTCTATTGGCTTACCCAAAGGCAAAAAATAGTTTCACTCAATACAATTAAGGCATCTCATGGCATATTTAGCTGCGAGAACATTAAAACAGCCGATAGCAAACCTAGTTCCTGTAAAAATTTCATGCTCATTTGAATCATATGAAGTCTTTATTTAAACGCTCAAGAACTCCTGCAGGTTTTGATCAAAGGTTTTAACACTGTGTTTTTAATAATTGGTCCCTTACATACTGATGCCGCAACTTGGTGCTACCAACCTATTCTATTTAACAGCTGAGGTAATGGTCTAACACACAACAGATCATAGAGGTGGCCAAGGTTTGTAACAAACCTGCCTAGAAAAACCTGGCTGTCGTTTGCAAATACATCTTGTGAACTTGGCAGTGTGCTAGGTTAATGGCTGGACTTTATGAACTTAAAGGCCTTTTCCAACCAAAACAATTATATGATTCTATTTGATTTAATACCAGTACCTGATACCATTTCTCAATATTTCACTCTGTTTTTATTTTAGCAGGACATAGTTAAGGACAGTCAGCTGTGCTGCAGAAAATACACAAACAGGTGTTCAAAAGTTCATAGATTCTTTCATACACTGGCATTGTCATATTCAAGAGCTTCTTTCCACTCAAATTGTAAAGCACAAATGTGCTCTGGAAAGTGACTTAATAAATGGCACTGAGGTATCCCACATTGACCTTCTCTCAGCTTTAACACAAGTTTGTGCTGCTTACACACAAAATACATTATTATTATTATTATTAACTGCTCAACTTGCAAGCAACTTGGTATCTGAAAATTCAGCCCTAATAGAGCACCAGCCCATAAACCAAGATTACTGATTTCTAATGACATAATCAGCACATACATGAGCCAACACCGAATCAAACTGTGTTCTTTTTCATGGTGGTTTTGCGCTGCACAGGTGGATGGAAAACAAGCTAGAATTAGTGAGAACTATTAATTACTTAAAAATAAACAGAATGGGGGATTGAATACATGTTGAGTAAGAAAAATCCATTTCAGCAGTCACTTTTTGGCCATTGCTACATTTTATATTGCTATGTAGTTTAATATTTCTCTTGTTACAAAGATTAGCAAGTCATCTACATGCAAGCAATGCTCCAAGCACCAAAACAAACAAATATTCCCAAATGAAAGATAAAAATGAATCCTCTTATTAGTATTTCTTCTAATATAATTTTTTTTAAAAAAAGAACCTAGACATTTAAGTACAAAATTGGTTACTAATATATAAACAAACCTTAATATCTTCAAGGAAAAAAAGCAAACACTTTTGGATTATTTTGTGTTTGTTTTGTTTTGAGTTTTTCTAAGTCTCTTCACATTTGTTTTTAGAAACCTATTAAATAACTTCTTCAAGCAACAAACTATATAAACATAATGATGTAAACCTCATCTGTAGAGCTGATGTTGACTTTACAAGTAGGGAAACAAACACATAGGCCTAGTATGACCTATTTAAGACAATACAGGAAAAGTGTGGCATCAAAGGCATGTCAAAGACAGCACAGTGACAAACACTGAACAAGCACTGGAAAAAGTCTTAGAGACAGCTGGGAAAAAAAACCAAAACACACATTCTCAATTACAAGAAGAAAACACAAACAAGCAGAAACTGACCCTTAAAAGGACATTGTTAGAACAAAACCAACACAGGAAACCAGAGGACAAAATTGAAAACTATTCCTCTCTCATTTAACATCTGAACACACTGAACATTTTTTAAGGATAAAAAATGTTTTAAAAAGTTGGTAAGCAATCCATCTGGTTTAAACATATGCATGTTTAGCATACATATATTGTCACAAAAATGATTTGAGATGTCCATCAACTGAAGAGAAAAGGGACATAAGGTAGGACATACAGTTTGTTTCTGACAAACAGCCTTCCAGTAAGAAAGAGATCTTAAATCATAATAACTAGAATACAGAGACAGTCCAGTAACCATCTTTTTTATGTGCAAATGGCATCTGAGCCAGATTCTAAACCTATAGAAATCAAAGGAATTATTTCAAATGGATTTGCATAGCATTCCCATGTACTGTATACACGTACAAAAACACACACACAGAGGGAGGTGAAGGTAACCCTAAATCAACCCAAAATACAGTTACAACAGAACTTTATCAGGAATTCAGTTAGTTAACAGTGTTTAAAAGTAACATTTAAAGCTGTGAACTGAAATCTTAACGACAAAGTCAATAGGAATTGCACTGCAAAGCACACTAGTATTTTCTAGGGAAAAGCAGAGGAAAAAGGGCAATGAAGATGTACTTCATTTGATTCTGTGGCTGCTCTAGGTTTTGAAGGGATGATGCCATTTAAGAGTGGGAATTCATAATCTAAACAGGTAACAGAATCTCGAGCTGTCTTAATGCAGCTGCTCTTAAGGAAACACCCAGCTCTCACCCACCAGATCTGAGAGAAGGCAAAAAATCCCTGCAGCCACCTGTGCCTGCTCATGCAGATACAGGTACCCAGCACCACCCGAGTCCTCAGCAAGCGAAGGGTGCAGCTCCCACCAGAAGCTGCCTCAGAAGCTGCTCGAAGACCCACAACAAGCAGAGGTCAGCATTTTTGGCAGCTGTGCCATTACATTCTCCAGCAGGGCAAGTAGCCTGGTATGGAAGCTCCCTTACAGCACTAAGGCTGCAACTCCACCTCAGTTGCAGTTAAGGCTCCACCCACAGCTGCATTCTCCTGGCATTCACCCGATCAAGGCGAACACAACCATCCTACACGCAGTTATTACACTTCTTCTTTCTCACATCAACAAGATGAAGCCAAGAACTCTGGTTTTGCTGGAAAACTCTTAGAAAGCATTCAAGGGCACTTCAAGCTTTAAGTGTGGCCCATGCAGCTGTTGAAGGGAAAGAAAAGCAAACAAGCAAGCTCTTGCCCCCGCCAGCAGCACAGGGAGGCCGGACAGATGCTGCTCCTAAGGCTGAAAAGGGATGCCTGTCAGCCCACTTGTCAGTGTCCATCCCCCCTTATCTTAATAGCTCTGCACTTGGAACATAACAGCACTGCCTGCACACAATAGCTATGAAAGAGCTCAGATACTCTTTCTAACAAAGTAATACTCTCTTGGTTTATTTTACACATCTCACCCATTCTAATACTTTCCTTCTCTACCGTTCAGCTAAGCGCTCCTCTCAGTAGCGCTTCTTCCCTTTATAGCTTGCTCTTACACTGGCACATTCTTTACATAAAGAGAATTTTATCATCCTCACTCAGCCACCACATTAAGCCAACTGTACAATTACAGTGAAATCTGACAAATTTCACCGCAAAGTGAAGGACTGCCTATTCAGTAATACAGAATAATATTACTATAACATGCATAATAGTGCACTGAGATTTTTCTTCCCTTCAGATTATTTCCTTTGAAATATGATGCAATCTCTCTTCAGAATTAATGTATTGATTGATTTGAAACTACAAATACTATTTCTCATGGGTGCATTTATCTTCCAGCATACTGAATGGTTTGTGCTGTATAGCATCTATTTTTCTTTTTATTAATTGCATATAATTTATTTTTTATCCTGAGTAAAAATTTGGTAAAAAAAAGAAAATCCCTAGGGGGTCTTTTCTGTTTCTTGACCTGTTATACACAGTATTCAATAACCTATTACAGCATGCTACAAGTACTTAGCATCATTTTATAAACCTATAAACCAAACATGTTTAAATCATAACTGCTCTGTCATCAACAGAAACCACTTGCAAAAGCAGGACTGGGAGCAAGACAGAGCCTAGAGCTCCAGCTGGAGGGGGGCAACCAAAGGGCTGCCAAAAGAAGGGGCAAGGTGCAGGGCATGCTCCCTGAAAGCTTTCCCACCTGAGCCATGGCTCAGCCAACATGCACTGTTGCTCAGCCGAGGCATGGGGTGAGGCTTGTGGCAGCAGCAGGGGATAGGAAAGGGGCAAAGGCTACAGTATTACAGCAGGAAGGAAACCCCAAGGAATGCAGCGTGGCACGAGATACACAAAGGAAGAATAATCCACTATAAATATCAGCTGACATCTTGACTGATTTGGTCACATCGTTCTTCTCCTACTAGTTGAAATTACCAACATTTCTGCTTTTAAAAATCAACTCACAGTTTGATTCTAACTTTCGGCCAACTGTAGGTTACAAAGGAAATTAGTTCTTTCTTCATAAATGAACTTACATCTCTTTTTCAAGTTCCTACATCAGGTGCACCTTTCATCGGATCAACTCAATTCATACAGATTTTAAGTCATCATGAGGTGACCATAGTTCTCCCAGTACTCTCTCTAAGCATGCTAGATATCCTATATAGCTGTATCTTTTTTTCCCCCTAAATTTTCCCAGACATCTTGATTCCTTTTTCATGTCAGCTCTAAACTCAGTACTGAGGCTGTTAGTTCATCCCTAGTATTATATCTCCATTTTTTCTTCCTCAGAGGAAGCACCTTTTCAAGATTCTAAAAGCCTGTATGTGAACTAATATAAAATTAATAGTTAGTCTCTCTCCTACTCTCCCTCCTATATAGTGATGGTTAGAAAACACTCCTTTCGAACTCCATGTTTAAATCTACGTGGATGGTCCCTCTGGGGATACCTTAAATGTAATATGTGGTTTGTAAGGACATCCTGTTAACAAAGACAAGAAGGAGAAAGGGTAATAAACTGAACACCAAATACACTAATACTAATGAGCAGTAAGGCAGACACTAACAGAGACCTGAACTCCTGTCACTGATAGATGAACACTAAAGGAACCACACAAGCACAACCTTGAGAAGGTACACACAGAAATTCGCAACTGATAAGAATAAGAAAAACAAGGTTATCTATGTTTATCAGTCTCGCAGGAAAGAGCAAACTTGCTATGGAATATTTGAAAGGCACTGTGAGACTGTGCAGAAAGATTAGCATCTGGAAAAACACAGAACCAAGGCAAGTGACTGTGTAACGGCTCTATGGTGTGGGTATGTATATTGGACATATTTTGAGCCCACGCTATTATTTAAGGGATCAGTGAGTGTGAGTGTGCCTGTGAATCGAGGGAGTGAGGGTGTTGGTAGTTCTGCTAGAAACTTCAGTACTGTTCAGCCCACAAGAAGAAATAAGCTCGTGCTGCTTGTGCTGTTCATGTTAATATGAGTGCTGCCTGCGCTTATCTTTTCTGCCTCTCTTGTCTCCACGGCCATCCATGTGTGTATTGTGTATGCACATCTGTGAAATACATGTGCAGTCTTGCTAGGGCTGGATCTGTAACCTGGAACAACAGCAGCCTCCATCTAACTGAGCTGCAGAAGAAACCTCCCAAGTTGAAATCCAAGGGATTTGGCTTCCCTTAGCAATTTGCAATCTTCCATTTTCTGGAATGAATTTTAATCAGGAAGTTATTAAATAAATTCACTGGAGTAAATATGCTATTCCTGAAACTGCAAGTTTTTATCCTATAAAAGTCTTTAATAAAGTCTGGTATGAAGGATTTTCTCTTTTGGCCTTGGAAGGAGGTAACTAAGTAATAATATTTGGGTGAGCAAATGTACAATGGGTGAATATCACAGTGGATCCTCCTCATTAAAACCATCCACTCTCCCATTAACAAATGTTTAGGGAACAGGAGACCAACCAAAAAGAGGTACTCTGTTTCAACACAGTTTTTAAAGTTTTCTTTATATTTTCTACTGGATTAAGAACAGTATGAGCAAAACTAAGAGACCACATAACTTTGGACTTCAGGTGGCACAAACCAGCACCACTTCATTAGCACAACAGCCACAAAGTATCTCCAGTTTCCTCTCACCAACAGCAGTACCTTCTGGAAGATCCCCGTGACCTGAAGGCTAACTGCTGTCCTACCTCCACAACCACGGTGGTTTAACTTCTTCCAGGAAGGTGCTCCCCACACACCGCAGTATCAGGTCCCTGAAGAGAGTCTCAGTTTGTTTGCTACTAACACTGCCCAAATCAAACAAAATTTTTGAAAAATTACTTCTAGCCATCTTCTCACATTGATCATCCCAAGTTCACAGCATATCTTATTTGTTGGAAAGTGAGGTAAGAAATAAAGCTCCTACTTATTTTTCTGTCAGCACCAATTGGAATTTTTCTGAACTTGGGTTAGTACACAGAAATAGAGGTTATTAAGAAGCAAGACGAATCCTCCTCTGCCACTATTTTTCCTCCTAACAATAGAGCATATTTTCACTTAAAAACTTGAGAAATGGAGTGCAAAAACATGTTCACTTCTCCCTTTGTTGTTGTTTATAACATTTTACACATTTCAAAAGAGCTCAAATTTATACCTCTTGCTGGGCTGTCATTAAATACCCATTAATGCAGCATTCTTTTCACATCATCTTGATCAGTGTTACTGCCCTTTTCCTTGTGCTCAACTGCTAAAATTTACTTGGCTTCCAAAACTTCAATAAGCATTAATTACATCACAATCATACCTCAGATTTTATTTCTTTTTATTCATCGGATTTTCAATTTTTTCCCATTTGCAGAGGAAGGAGAGAATAACAAAATGTGAGACTCAGGAAGGAAACATAATTATAGTGCAGATGCTTTGCAAGTTTCTACAAGCCTTAAGGTACTGCAACATACATCTCATCTAATCCAAGCATCTCATGAATGCACCAAAACATATTTCTGATCATAATGAAAACTGTGCTCATTTAAATGACATCCACAAATGGATTTCAAAGCAATGGCCTGTGGATACTTTCTGAATAGTTCTGCTCTTCATCAGAAATATCAGAAATAGTTTCGCAAGGACAGTTCATATTAAGCTGACAGGCCATATTCACCTAAAAAGCTATTTCATGCAAGTTTTGATTTTAAGAAGTTCATTTTTTTCCCCAAAGATCTTTCTTTTATGTTCAAAATTATACTAAAGAGACTGTAAAAGGGTGATTCTCAATTGAAGATGACCTAACAAAATTACCAGCTTTATAAAAACACTGTTTTTTCTACAGTTTTTTCTACATCCACCCACAATCTAAATTGTGACAAAATCTGTGCAAGATATAAAAAAAATCTATGTGCAAGATATAAAAAAACTGGATGAAACAACATACGCTGTCATAGACTTCTGTAAATTATTTTGTTAATCTAAGTCACCATTTTAAAGCCAATGTAGAGGCTTCGGGGGTTAGCATACATTCAGTGTCAGAGGACTTTTTCATTACTGCAGTACCTAACCATATAGCAGACTGCTACATTTGGTTTATACAAAACCAAAACATATTTGTCTCCAGTGGTCTTCTAATCTACCTATATATTAACTTCAATATAGTTAGCATGTTTCAAAAATTGATTTAAAGGAAAAAATAAAACTGACAAGCACACAAACCAGGAAACTACACGAAGCATCCACTGCAGTAGGAAGAGAAGGAATTGAAAGGAGGAAATACAAATCAAGATACAGACATCTGAAACTTGCTGAAAATGAAGGAACAGAAGGAAGCTAAATTGATGAAAAAGTTGAGCAAATATCTGGACAAATCTGAAGGAAAAGCAGAGAAGAAAAATTTAACCACAGCTTTTTCGAAAACTAAGGAAGGAGAAAGAGAGAGTTGTAGGAGAATTCCATAATCAAGGTGGAAACCAAGAAATAGAGTTGTCACATCTGGCTGTTAGAAAAGAAGTCAAATGGACAAAGAAAAGATCTACAGCAGTCTGCTTGCAGGAAGGAAATTAAAACAAAGATGGGAATGAAATAATTAGCGTTAGTGCAGAAAGGAAAGGTCAAACGACAGAGTTCATGCTATGCCATGATATATTTTGGTTGATAGCATAGTCTGGAGGATTTTAAAAGCAATGACAGTCACAAGTGATGGATTAAAGACTTTGTATAAAAGAGACTGCTGAATGCCAGCAAGGGAATGCATAAGATGGAATGAAAGTATGTGACTTTCAAAAGCTCCTCTTTCAGTGACACAAGAAGGGCATTCGTACTTACACTAAATCTGAAGTCATGAAAATAAGACAAGAAAGTCTCCTAGCCTTTTTGTTGCTTTCATATCCTTTGTTGGTAACACACTTGAATCTCTTTTAGGTTTCATCCTTTCCCTCCAAATGAGGCTAAGAAATAACTTATACCACCAGCCTGTCAGGCTTACATATGCAACTAAACTTTTAACAGCAAATTCAGACAACAATCAGGCACCTGACCCAGCTTCTGCAGTACAATCATGATTCATGGACTTGGGCAGTTGTTCTTCCTTCATATCACTGAGACACCAGCCAAAGATTCAAACTCAACTAAGTATCTGCTGCAGAGTGATTATATTATCTTTTGGGAAGGGAAACCTTATGAAGTGGGAGAATTTTTAAGTACCATTGGGTAGTCACCGTGAAAATGGCCAGGTAATTCCTTTTTACTGTGAGGCAGTTCAAATTTTTCCATAGCATGTTTTGTTAATGAAGGACTGGTGACTGATGAGGATAACTTTTTAAGCCAGGACAGCCCTACCAGAGGGGATGTGACCTCATGGTCACCAATCCAAGTGATCTAAACAGTGATGTTGAAATTGGAGGCAGCCTGGGCTGCAGTGATCATGCACTGGCGGAGTTCACAGTCCTGAAGGATATGAGGCAGGCAAGGAGTACAGCCAGGACCCTGAATTTTAAGAAAGCAAATTTCCAGATCCTCAAGGAGTTAGTCAATAGGACCCCATGGGAAACTGCCCTCAGGGACAAGGGAACAGAACAGAGCTGGCAGATCTTTAAGGACACTTTCCATAGAGTGCAGGAGTTCTCAATCCCCAGGTGTAAGAAATGAGGCAAGGAGGGCAAGAGACCAGTATGGCTGAGTCAAGATCCGCTGGTCAAACTGAAAGGCAAGAAAGAAATGTACAGACAGTGGAAGCAGGGACAGGTATTCTGGGAAGAGTATAGGGATGCTGCCCAGAACACCAAGGCACAGATGGAGCTTAACTTGGCAAGGGGCACAAAGAGTAATAAGAAAGGCTTCTACAAGTATGGCAGCCACAAAAGGAAGGTCAAAGAAAGTGCAGCCCCCTGATGAACACAACTGGCAAGCTGGTAACAACAGACAAGGAGAAGGCTGAGGTGCTCAACAACTATTTTGCCTCAGTCTTCACTGGCAAAACCTCTCTTCCCACACCTCTCAAGTGGATGGATCGCAAGGGGGAGCAAAGTCTCTCCTACTGTAAGTGAAGACCAGGTTAGTGAATACCTGAGAAACCTGAACATACATGAGTCTGTGGGACCTGGTGAGATGCAGACACCCAGGTGTCCTTGAAATTTGATAGCATTTTTTTCTGTAAAATTGACTATGATTTCATCTATAGCACAGAAACATTATTTCTTTGCAGCTGCTTTCAAATGCAACACTTCACTGAAGAAGAGGTGAGATTTTCTTGTAGATGTCAGATATGTATAGCAGAACTATTAGAGTAGACTTTCAAATTAAATGTGTGAAGCATGCTTTCACTTTAGCTGAAATACTTCAATGCCCAAACGTAACTTGAAGTTTTCACAAATTCCTTCCAAATTATTTTGTTCAAATACAAACCCTAACAGACACTAGAACATGTAGCACTAACCACCAGCAATCAGTGGATAAAGTCAAACTGGATAGTCAGAATTCATAGAGCAGGGCAATAAAACACTTCTTAATGCTTCGTAAATTAGAAGCTCTGAGTATAAAGCAAGCCTTTAATAACACGTAGTCCTGGGATCTCACATTTATCCATTATCGGGAGAAATCCAAACCCTTCTCACAATGACTAACAGAACAATCCCTCAACTCAAAGACATCCATCTGTGTTCCACATGACTGGTATGTGACAAGGTCAGAAAATTCTGCTTTGGTCCATGACAAATAATATGGAAGCAGTTTTCAAACTTATGGTCAGCAATTTAAAGGTTTTTAAATGCCAGACAGAAGCCAGACTGCAGATACTGAAGTTTAAAAATCACAGTTAAAATTATACGACACTATTTGAATAACTAATGAAATAAATTCTGATAGCCCTAATAACATTGATGCAAAAAAAGTTAGCACTTTTGCCTACCTGAAATGTAATACTGAATGTTGAGTCAGTGGTAGTTTGAAGACATTTCAGAGACACTCTCACTTCCCCTTATCCCTAAACGTCTTCAGCGTTGGTTAGAGCACGTATGTCAAACAACACTTTCTTTTTGTGAAACCAACCCTTTCACTGACTGCTGCTTAAAAAAACTAATGCTCTCACTAAACTCCAGTCAGATTTTAAATTTGTAAATAAAACTTCCACTCCAATGGAACTGCATAAGACCTTGTGTTATCCAGCTACTTATGTCAGAACAGTCGTCTTGTGTGCAATGCAGTCCTGAAAAAAATGATGAATTTAAATTAACTTCTACTATACTTATTTCATAATATATTTAAGTATTTTTCTTCACTGCAATCCATATCACAATATCTATTTCTGCACTTTGGTAATTGAGGTAGAAATCAACTTACCCTATGTTTTTCTTTTACTTTTTTCCGGTATTCTTCTTTGTCAAATTTGTCTTCTTCCCGCAGTATCTCTTTTGCTTTATCTAAGTTGATACCATTGGCATCATCTTCCTCATCTGCTTTCGCCAAACTGGATTTTTGTGCAGGTGGCCACTGCTGCACTAACTGAATTACACATATCAACAAGAAAAATAATGGTTAGAATAATTTTTTTCACATCAAAGTTTTGATGCCCTAAACATTCCAATAACTTATTTTTCTAGACAAATAAAAAGGCCATTTGCAAAGTAAACAAACAAACAAAACTTTGGCACAATACAAACTTGGATACCCTATTTAACACCACATTCAGTCAAAAATGAGTATTTGAAAATAATGTCTCCATTACACCACATTGCTGTTTAATGGGTTCACTTAAACATCTTTCCCTATTTTTCTCTCATTGCCTAATGGAACAAGTAATTTATAATCCTGCTAGTCATTTTGGAAGAAAAATTGTATTTGCATTCAAGTGACTCTCCAAAATATACGCAAGAGAACAAAACACTAATAAACCTAAACAGTATATTTCCATTTAAACAATCAATATTCCAACATATTAAATGAGAGAAAAATGAGATAAGCCTTCATCACACAGTACACAAAAAGCCATGACTACAGGTTCATGTTTTGGGGGAAGCAAGGAGGACAGATGTGGAGGGTTTTATTGGTTATTGTATCAAACTGAATTGGAAATGTTTGACAATTGTGGATAACATGCTGAACACATTCATCTTCCCTTAAATATTCAAAACTCTGAAGACTACATATTAACCCCAAAATATCCCCACCTATCTCATGACCTAATAGCTTACACCTCCTGGTATGAGCAGACACCATCTGGGGGTAGTCTTTGCAAAACCATTCTTGCTTACGCATTGGTAGAGTACTTACTCTTAAAAAGAAAATATATGGCAGAAAATTTGTTGGGTGCTGCGCCTGGGCCACAACAACCCCATGCAAAGGTACAGGCTTGGGGAAGAGTGGCTGGAGACCTGCCTGACAGAAAAGGACCTGGGGGTGCTGGTAGACAGCTGGCTGAACATGAGCCAGCAGGGTGCCCAGGTAGATAAGAAGGCCAACAGCATCCTGGCACGTCTCAAAAATGGTGTGGCCAGCAGGAGTAGGGAAGCGATCATTCCCCTGTACTCGGCATTGGTGAGGCCGCACCTAAAATACTGCGTTCAGTTCTGGGCACCTCACTACAAAAAAGACATTGAGGTGCTGGAGCAGGTCCAGAGAAGGGCAATGAAGCTGGTGAAGGGCCTGGAGCACAGGTCTTATGAGGAACACCTGAGGGAACTGGGGTTGTTTAGTCTGGAGAAGAGGAGGCTGAGGGGAGACTTTATTGCTCTTTACAACTGCCTGAAAGGAGGTTGGAGCGAGGGGGCAGCCGGTCTCTTCTCCCAAGTGACAAACGATCGGACAAGAGGGAATGGCCTCAAGTTGCACCAGGGGAAGTTCAGGCTGGATATTAAGAAACATTTTTTTATGGAAAGGGTGCTCAGGCACTGGAACAGGCTACCCAGGGAAGTGATGGAGTCACCATCCCTGGAGGTGTTCAAAAAACGTTTGGATGTGTCTCTTGGGGACATGGTTTAGTGGTGGACTTGGCAGTCCTGCGTTGATGGTTGGACTCGATGATCTTGAAGGTCTTTTCCAACTAGAGTGATTCCATGATTCCATAACATATAGAATACCTTTCAGATACAAATGCAAAACCAAACATGTTGAGGACTCCCTAATGCACACAGGGTGTTATTCACCCATTTCTGATAAACCCAACCTCTTCTTTCCACTTCCTTTTGTAAAATTGAGTTTGTGTACTCATATTTTCTAGAAAGACACGTTTCTTATAAAAGTGTTATTTTATCAAAGAGAATAATGTGGAGTAGAACAGTAAAACTTTAAAGAACAGTTTTACACAGCTCAGAAAAAAAGAAGGAACAATATCCATAGATGCAAACTTTGTTTCCTAAGTAAGTAGTCACCCCTTCTCTATTGTGCTACTTTTCTAACTATAATCTTTGTGGTTGTTTTTTTTCTTTCTTTTATATTCACTCCTTTTTGTTTCATGGCATAGAAACATAAAACTTTTGCATATGTATTTTAAGATGAGACAACAGCTTTTAAATACCTAAAAGCATCTGAAAATATAATTTCAAGTCAATGGGGCAACATCTAAAACCCTTTAAATTTTCTCTCATGTCAGTAATTATATAGCTGTACTCCCTTTTTCACCTGTAACACAAAATGTTTTATTTTATCTGGTCACAAAAACAAATCATATTAAATGTGACCTCTCCTTCAGTTTATGCCTTACTGAAATTAACCCAGAGTAAAAAAAAAAAAAAAGCTACATTTTCTTAATGCTGAAAATGGAAAAACAATGTACGCAGCATCTGAAGCTGTGTAATCAAATGTAAGAAAAGTTTATGGAGCGTGGAGACTTGCTAGTGAGGTTATCACCACAATGAAACCCTAGTGACTAGCAACCACTATAGTTCCTTTCGGTATAAAATCAATATGTTTTCCCAGGGGCTATTAAAGGACCTGGTTAAATTACTGGCAAATTTCAGTGAATTACTACATCAGCACCAGTAGGTGAAAAACGGGTACCTCCTTAGCTTTCCTAACAACACTTTCAATCGAGAAATAGTGAATGCTGGAAAAAAAAAAAAGGGACTTCTTTTAATTCCAGTACATTAACTCAAGACTTGGGAGAGCTTTGGCAAATACCTACAAGAAAATTGTTTTACATTTCTGTAAGAAAAAAACAGGCTCTTTATTCCACCTGAAATTGAAGATATTAGGCAGAAAAGAGGTATGGTTCTGTACATCCACTAACAGCTCTCATGCAAGTATCTTACACATACAAATGTGAAAAGAGGTCAATGCTCAGCACGCTTCTTTTTTCCCAGTGGAACTGAATTCTATATGGAAGCTGAACAGTCTTGCAAAACTTAAACCGATTACAAAACCCATGCATTTTTTAAAGGAATAGCTTTTTATACAGATATAAACAATAAGTATTTTTGTTTTGGCGATGACACCAAGCTGAGTGGTGCAGTTGACACACCTGAAGGATGGGATGCCATCCAGAGGGACCCAGACAAGATCAAGAAGTGGGCCTGTGTGAACATCATGAAGTTCAACAAGGCCAAGTTGCAAGATCTCGCACATGAGTCAGGACAATCCATGGTACCAACACAGGCTGGGGAATGAAGGGATTGAGAGCAGCCCTGCAGAAAAGGACTTTGGGGTACTGGTAGATGAAGACCTGGACACGAGCCAGAAATTTGTGTTTGCTGCCCAGAAGGCCAACCAAATCCTGGTCTGTATCAAAAGATGTATGGCCAGCAGGTCAAAACAGGTGATTCTCCCCCTCTACTCCACCCTCATGAGACCCCATCTGGAGTACTGCGCCAGCTCTGGAGTCCTCAGCACAGGGAAGACATGAACCTATTAGAGCAGGTTCAGAGGAGGGCCACAAAAATGATCAGAGGGCTGGAGCACCTCTCCTGTGAAGAGAGGCTGAGAGAATTGAGGTTGTTCAGTCTGGAGAAGAGAAGGCTCTGGGGAGACCTCACAGCAGCCTTCCAGTGCCTGAAGGGGTCCTACAGGAAAGCTGGAGAGGGACTTTTTATGAGGGCAGGTAGCAATAGGACAAGGAGTAATGGTTTCAAACTAAAAGAGGGTAGATTTAGACTAGATATCAGGAAGACATCTTTTTACAATGAGGGTGGTGAAACACTGAAAGAGATTGCCCAGACAGGTGGTAGATGCCCCATCCCTGGAAACATTTAAGGCTAGGTTGGACAGGGTTCTGATCTAGTGGAAGATGTCCCTGCTCACTGCAGGGGGGTTGGACTAGATGACCTTTAAAGGTCCCTTCCAATTCAAACTATTCTATGATTTATAGAAACTACAAATTCAGTTCCCATCAAAAAACAGTTATTTTGAATCAATCTTACCTCTCCATCTTCAGTAAAGACTATTTTTGTGTTGACTTTGAATTTTTTCTTCACAATTTTTTTGGCTTCTTGGGTTTTAGTTGTTTTTTTCTTCATCTTTGATTTTGATGTATTCTGTAAAAAAGAAAAGTAGATTTCTTTTGGTTTTTTTCTAGTCACAGAGTATATGCTTCAAACTTTTTAAAAAGCAATTAGATGTATCAAAATGCAATTCCTAGAACACATGAGTAATTTCCAGTAAAAATTAGCTAACAGACCTTTCCATAAAAGTGTTTTAAGCAAGCCATATCATGAGGAACTAATTTACTCTGCTAACAATTCAGCATAACTTAAATCCTGTCAGCAGCACGACACCCAAATCTCACTAACCTGTTTGGGATAAAGACACTAGATTCACCAGCTTATGCTGTTAGCAAGCCCCATCAGACAAGAAATCCAGCCTAACTGACTGAAGCCATTAGCATAACTGATCAGATACCACTTTGTGCTCACTTGTCTTCATGTTCTCCCCAGGCCCTGCAGCTCACCATCTTGAGTTATTTCTGTGTCAATGAAGGGCACAAGTGACCACGCAAGAACCTTCCTATTTCATAACTCTTGTCCCTTGCAGTTCCATCAGGGTGCAGAACATCAGCGCTAGGAGATGTTTACCAAACTTAGCACTAAATAACATTTAGAATCAGAAAAGTTATTATCATCACAAGAAAAAAGCTGCAGTGAAACGAAGTGGTGAAGACAGCAGGGAAAATAACAAATGAGTCAGCAGAGAAATCCAGACAGTTGAAATCCAGACATCAACATCATTTTCAACAGGTTGAGATTCTTCTTTTCCTGGCTACCACTGAGGAAGCAACACTGACCAGGAAAGAGCAAATATCAGCAAAACAGTATCCCTGTACAAACCACACTGATACTGAAGTTACATTTATTTTTTGTGTGTGCAGTCTTGCTGTTTGAAGGAAGAGGCGAAGAGGTCACTTCTATTTTTGACAGAGATTGAGTAGAATACCCAGAGTATTTTCATATTTTGGAGGGACTTTGCAAGTCTGGGAGGACCATTTTAATTACTTATATAAAACGCAGCAGAAAATAAATTGTCACATCCACAGATAGCCTGCATGTGTTTCACAGAGCCACCCATTTGGTGACAGTGTAATGGAACCAAGGAACGTGAAGATTCCCAACCTCCAGCTCTTCTTCTGAGAGCTCTCTTTTCAAGAACAAAGGCTGTAGGTGTTCAAGCATCTAATGGGACAAAATACACATAGAGGAAATTTTAATCAATAACTGCCATCACAGAAAGTAGCAAAAGATATTGCACAGGAATATGTGGAGACTCCGTAGGAGAAAATTCACAACTCATTCATCATCCTGTAAAGACTGCAAAGCTCGACTACTCAGGAAAAAGTGCCTGAAAAACAGCCACTAAGCTGTCTAAACTTCTGATAAACAACAGACAGTGGTGAAAACAACCAGAGAGAAAAAGGAGAAACTGAACTTATTTCTCTCACTTTTTTATTTCAGTCATTTTAATCAGTTTCATCTTCTATACCAATTCCACTATAAGAGGAAGCAAAAAAATTAACTCAGAAAGTCACTGTCATTATGGTCAGCACACTAATGCACTGAAATATGAACTATAAAAGAGAAAAATTGCAGTCTTCCTAACAGGAAAAATGGTTTGTGACAGCTACAGCACTGTGTTACCAAGTAATGATCATATCTATTAAATAGTAACTGTAGCAGCTCTTATGTCCTCAGTATTGTCATACAATTTTTGTTGCACTATGCAGCTACCACTAACGAGTCTCAGGCACACCTTTAACAGCTCAGAAAGCTGTGCTATTCCCTCACTGCTGTTGCTTATCCCACAAACACAAATTTTTTGAGAGTCTACATGAGCATAAAACCCTTACCATGGAACATGGACTGCTTTGTAGAACAACAGGAATTGTCCACGGGAAGAATTTAAAGAGAGATGTACTTCAAGATGGTAGGATGACACTTCTCACTATCACAACATTTTCTTTCACCATTTGCTTTTGTTTTTGTTTCTTTCCCCTCTTCCTCCCTCCCCCCCTCATTTCTGCACTGCCAGTATTACTGGTACCAGTGTAGCATGCTAATGTAAAAAACAGGTGACAATGCTTAAAACTGGCACATCAATATTTTGTAAAATTATATTTAAGCATGCATCTCAGCTGTTCACATTTCTTGGTTAAAAAAAAAAAAAAGAAGAAGTTTAAGTTTTTCCTGGATAAAGGGCACAAATATTCAATGGGCTGTCTCTGCATGCATGCATAGACAACATTTCCAGTTGTACCTCATTCCATCTCCCTCCTCTGCATGATTTTGAGAAGTATTTTGATGCTCCAAAGTAGCATGGAAAAAAGTGGGATAGGACCAAATTTCCAGACAAAGAGAAGGAACAAGAAGAGGAAGAAACAAATAGGAAGTTAATTTTCCTTACTAAACACCTAAAAATCATAGGGTAAGATTAGTGTATGAATTTGGCAGATTTTCAGTATGTAGCATTAAGGAAAGGTAAGAGATCATAATTTTAAAAAACATGCAGGAAAGGGCATTAGCATGAAACTCTACATACCCCATAGATAATTAAACTGTTTTTTATTAAGATGCTTTCATTGCTTTACTAAATCAAACACACTTTAAAGACAATGGCTGTCAAGGTTCCCTCAGCTTCAGACACCATCTCCTGACTGTTGCAGTTTAAGACCAATCTAACAGCATGGAGACCAAACGGGCTCAGATATCAAAACATTTTAATCACGGATGTAGGCACAATTTTACAAACTACATTACTTCACTGTTCAGCAGAAGTGATGCAGCCCAGGGAGGACGTTGGCCGGGTTAGTGCAGTGGTTCCTCACAAGGCCTCCCTGTCCCACAGGGGAGGCCACATTGTCCAGGAGAAGTGTGAGGCAGGTAGCTGTGGGGCACGTATAGTGCTGGGGCTACTGTGGGGTCCCGTAAGTGCTGCTTTGGCCCTCTCCTGGGGACCTCTCTCACATTGTTCTGGAGTACCTACATAGTCCTAAAGTCTCTCTCTTCTGTCACCTCTCCCTTCATATGTTTCCAGTCTTTCAGAGCACTCTTGAAATCTCAAGAGCCTCTCCCCGTATCTCCTGCTCCAGTGGCTGCTGCTCTATCTTGAGCATATCTGAGCCAGGAGTTCCTCCAACAGGCTGCAGTCTTGATGCAGGATGGGTTGCTTACATTTATCTCAGCTCATGGCCTTCTCCCCCAGCCACGCGCTACCCTGTGACCCCCTCACTCATATACCTAATGCCCTCATCCAAATTTCTAGTCCAAATGCCACCACATGCCTTTGCTTTGATCCCACATTCGAACTGCTACACTGAAACATCAGTTCCTCATCAAGCAGGGGTCCGATTCATCCATTGTAAGGAATATAACACCAATGGACTGCAGACCTCAGGCTTTTCCAATCCTTAGTGCTGACACCCAGTTCCCTGCATTTTCAAGACATTCTGCTTACTCAGTTCCCATTTTCATCTTTTCTGCTAGAAGATACCTGACAATTTACAAGCCGCAGATTGGCATTTAACCCTCATTCTCTATGGCTTCCTCTCTTTTCTTTACAATGAGTTCACCACACCAGCAGACAACACCAGCTGCTGGAAGCTGCCAAGAGATCTCCTTCATCTATTAACCTCAAGCGCTGCAAAGAATGTAACTGTGGCAGGAGCAACGCCTCCTCTCTAACTGCTCAGTAAACAGCTGAAATCTGAGGTCAGAGACTTAGCAGGCAGAATCCCTGTCACATCAGCGGACATGAGTGAATGAGTTTCTGATGACAACCAGGCCTTGCCCCTAAGGCCAGAGCCAGACATGGGCCTGAGCATTTCAAAGCAAGCTGAGCAGGCATAGCAGCTCCCCACACTGACCGGCTGACTCAGAAAATACCTGCCTCAGTAAATCTGTTTCTAAAGCTTAATTACACAATCAAATAAGTCACCCATCCAAACAAAGCAGGCATGCACAACCTGGGCACAGGTTTCGTGTTGTCATTAGGTATCACAGGGACGCTGCAGTTGAACTCAAGTTGGTAACACAAGTTAAAGCACTGGCTGGTGCAAGCACACTTTCTTGTCAACGATAAGAGGCTCCTGCTGCTCACCACTTTGTCCTGTGCCCAGTAAAAACAGGCTCTCAAGTCTCACCTTTTCTTCTATGAAGATGTGGCAATAGTTAAACTGATCAAACAAGATCAGAGTGATAATCAACCTCTTTAAAATGGTATATAACAATTAAGCAGTAGTAGTTAAGAGTCACATGAGCTTATAAAAATTTCATAAGACGCAGGCTCAGCTGGAGGGTTGGGGGATTTTCTGTTGTTACTAAACAAAAGCCTAAATTTCCTCTTCCTTCTGCACATGTACATCCCAGATGGCTTTCTGGAGTATTTGAATAAAAACTAGCTCTTAGAAGCACAGAAAATTCAAACATTTTGGTATACAATAAGAAACAATACAGCTAATATGCAAGTTCTTTTCTATTTTTTTCAAGAAGAAGCAGGTTTTTGTTTTCTGGCTTACGAGATCTGATATTCTTAGCTGAACAAAGGTTTTCTCAATGAAGATACTGACAAGTTTATGACACAGATTTACTATTTTTCAATTATATTTTTTTTCTGAAAAGACAGGGCATCAGAAACACAAATCTCAGTAAATTTTGCTAGTCTATCATGGAATATTTTTTCTTCTTAATACAATTTTTAAAGTCAATAGTTTAGACTGAGTATGTAATCCTCAGGAACTCATTTTCAAAGTACTTAACAGTCTCTTACCATAACCAAGACAAACATATTTGCTTTAATCTTCGGAGTGTTACAGATCATCAAATGTGAAGTTTCTTTGTTTCTAAGTATGATTTCCTTTTTAATTTCAACTTAACAAGCTTGTGAAAGCAAGCATAGCATATTCCTTCAGAAGTTGACTAAAGACAGAACTACATTATTGTGGTGGGGTAAAATATCATTAGGAAAAAAAATGATAATCAATTTCCCAGTCACGTAAGCTATAACAAGCACTATTGCTTTTCTAGAGTTTTCATGGGCTTTTTTGATCCTCCCTGCTTATACCTTACAATTCCTAGGAAGAACAGTGCTGTACCTGCAAATATTTTTCAGTCTCTCCCAACAGCATTACATTACTTTACCCAGAATTTAACAGCAATCACCTCTGAGAAACAGAAATCAATGTGGGACTCAATTTCACACACTTGTTTTGTATTTCTTCAAGAAACTGCCCACAATAGGAGCAAGTATTACTGCATTTGTATTACCACCAAGCACATCAATCCCCCTGTCAAGCTACCGAGTTCAGACTCAGAAGTCATTCTCCACAGAACAAGACACAGGCTTGCCAGATTGAAGCTACCAAACCTGAGACAAAGAGAAGGGCTATCTTACTCTTCACGCCATGGAGAGCATACAGACATGGCTTTTATCTGGCAGGCACTACAAAACTTTCAGAAGACTGAGCATGCTGCAACCACTAGTCTAAAGCAGCCTAACCATAAAGTATTACCTCGCAGCCCCGTAAGCTTCCTGAACTCAGACTGTGAGGCTTTAATTACCTACAGTGGAGATAAGGTTAGAGGAGAAATTTTCACTCCTCCTAACAAGTATCTAACCAAAGATGCAGCAGCAAGATACAAACTTCACACTTCGCACATAATTTTGGAACATAGGAAGGAAAACATCTAGACCAGCAAAATAACCAGATTTTGAAGTCCAGTCCATATTACTTCAAGCACCTACAAAACTCTAAAAAACAAAAAAAGCTTCCACTGCAATTTGACTCAACTAGACATCTGTCTTCCTATTGAGTATAAAGGACCAGAGATGCAGAAATCCTAGGATGCACCATGACCACAAGGAAGTGTATGGATGCTGCTTTCCTTCATGATCTGTGGTAGCTATGTGGTCTCTATTTCAATTTTCAACCCACTTCTCTGCAATGAGAGCTATTTCACTCCTTTCTGATTTCTGCTGACTGCACAGGAGCCACAGGCCACTTTGTGCTGTCATGAATACCAGAACAATCCAAAGCCACTGAGAAGCAGCAGTGCAAAGTTCTTCAAACCATCTCCCCATTTCCACAACACAGCTCCCCCAACCTTTCCTAGGAAAACAACTAGAAGACATCTTTAACATCTTTTGTTAACATGTGTTGTGGGATTTTTTTTTTATGTAACACAAGTGAGGCTAATTTTGCTTTGGTGAAGTATTCTATGTTTTTTCTTTTTTAAATTAAATTTTAATTAAATTTAATTAAATTTTTAACTAGGAAGCTCAAATTGACTGACATTATCCAAACAACTTGCATAGCATCTTTATATGTCACTGAGCACGGCTCCTACCATGACAGTTGTGAAGATATGGAAATAGGCAGGTTGGTACTCAAAAGACAAAACCAGCACTCCTTACATGTTGTTCTACTTGCTTCTCTACGAACTTTTAAAGCACACCAGTCAAGTATTAAGATCAACTTGATCTCAGAGTTTTCAAGTGATGGCTTAAATTAAAAGGCTGAACTGATGAGGTTCTTGTTGTTTTGGGGTATTTTTTCTTCAGGGTGTGGCTTGTGTTATTTTAGTATCATGCAAAATTTCAATCAAGATAATGATATATCTCAAAGTCAAAATAACTGGTTGGTAATTCCTTATACAACATTACAGTTTGAACAGGGAAATTCTGGACAGCACCTATGTATTACACGCAAGCGAAAACCCTCCCAACCCCCTTCACCCGCCCAGTTGTCCCTGTGTAACAGGTACAAGGCCTTGGAACTTCAGGGACAGGTAAATGAAGTTGAAGGGGTAGATCAATCTAGTGAAGCACCTAGAGCTTGTCAGTCACACTGACACCTTAGGTGCTGAGTGAGCTGGCAGAGGTCATTGCTAAGCTACTCTCCATCATCTTTGGTAAGTCATGGGCAACAGGAGAGGTGCCTGAGGACTGGAGGATCGCAAATGTCACACCAGAAGGTTGTGCTGCCATTCAAAGAGACCTTGATAGGCTGGAGAGTTGGGCGGGGAGAAACTTAATGAAATTCAACAAGGGCAAGTGCAGAGTTTTGCATCTGGGGAAGAACAACACCATGCACCAGTACAGGCTGGGGGCTGACCTGCTGGAGAGCAGTGTAGGAGAAAGGGACCTGGGAGTCCTGGTGGACACGAAAATGACCATGAGCCAGCAATGTGCCCTTGTGGCCAAGAAGGCAAATGGCATCCTGGGGTGCATTAGAAAGGGGGTGGTTAGTAGGTCGAGAGAGGTTCTCCTCCCCCTCTATTCTGCCTTGGTGAGGCCACATCTGGAGTATTGTGTCCAGTTCTGGGCCCCACAGTTCAA
>VZRW01011829.1:0-72289 GCA_013398125.1 Aegotheles bennettii | reverse complement strand
TGTTTACAAATATGTAAAGGGTGAGCGTCAGGACGATGGAGCAAAGCTTTTTACAGTAATGATCAATGATAGGACAAGGGGCAATGGTTGCAAACTGGAGCATAGGAGGTTCCATGTGAATATCAGGAAGAACTTTTTCACTGTGAGAGTGACAGAGCACTGGAACAGGCTGCCCAGAGAGGTTGTGGAGTCTCCTTCACTGGAGACATTCAAAACCCGCCTGGATGCGTTCCTGTGTGATGTACTCTAGGTGACCCTGCTCTGGCAGGGGGGTTGGACTAGATGATCCTTCGAGGTCCCTTCCAACCCCTAGGATTCTGTGATTATTTACTTTCTACACCTGTTGAAGGTTTGTTGATTTTGAGAGACCATTTTCTAGGGCAGAATCACCTACACAGAGAATTGAACATGGCTTTTATAGTAACAGCTGTGAAGATAGGGATAAATCCAGGTTGGTATTCAAAAGAAAAACGTCACCCCTAGCATACAGAATAGCATAGATACAAACCCTTTCAAAATCATAGCAACAGGAGACAGAAAAAGAAAAAAAAAAACAAAAACAGAGGTAATAAGGAAAGCTTCTAATAACCACTATTCAGTATTATTAACCATTATGAATAAAGACCACAAGACCAGCAATTCATCACACTATCACTCCTATTTAAATTCCTCTTCAGATCAAAGAAACAACAACAGATACAGGAAACCACAGAAAAACCAGAACCATACTACAGCAACCACATGCTTAGATGATGCTTGCATTTGCTTTTGATTACCATTAGAATGAAGATTACATCTGACTCTGAATTTCATGAGAGTTTCATATTTGAGTGCAAGAGTTTGGCTAGAGAGGTTGTCTTAGTAAACATGCTATTATTTTCTATAAAAGAAATTAAATTAAACCATGACAGTTGAGAAGAACTAAACTTAAGATTAAAATCTCAGCATTTAACTCAAAATGTAAGAGTGAGGAATAAAAAAAAAGTGCCAACTTACAACTTGATAAAACAAGTGGATTTTTCTGCAACATACATATGTGATGAGCTTGGGTCTATGGTTAGACAAATATTTGCTACAATTCCTTGTATTTAAAAAAAAAGCATTTATTTAGGAGATCACTTTTACTTGTACATAGACTATGGTAGCAGAAAAAGGGAGAAAGAGGTGCCAGTAACTTGCTCATGCCCAAGTATTTCTCTCCAACCACAGACAAGAATCAAGCTTAAGAACAGAAACTTTATTAAATGGTTCTTCAAGATAAAGCTTACTCGCATTTCTAACTGACACCACATAGCAGTATTTCTCTAGAATACCTCTAAAACACTGAAAACAGCTACAATAATTTTCTACTGAATTATTATGCGTTTTCCATGAATGAATGCATATTACATGTGACACCTGACTGTTCATTTCAGCAGCTGCTATCAAGACTTAAAATATGGAGTTTTGGCAAAGGCTAAACAGAGATAGAGGTTGAAGTCTCCCTTCCCAGCAAGTCATTAAAAAAAGAAGCTGATGTAGCAAAATTTACATTAAATTGCTGAATTTATGCTATGAATTACAACTTACAAATCATAACCATCTAAGCAATGGCAAACACACCAGCATTTTCAATACAAGCTATCTTTGCGGGATATTGGGAGTTCCACCAGTAGCTCTTCACTTCCAACTATTAATTTAAATGAGAGAAAGGATTTTTTTATTCCACACACTCCCCTACCCCTTCATTCATGTTAAGAAATTTATTTCTGCTTTAATTTTTTCCTCGTTTCTTTACAATTAATTTAGAAATGCTAGGGCACCATTCCTAGTCCTGCACTGTCTTCTGAAATACAAGTCCTGTACCCCCACAGCACCATCTCTCATCTACAAATTTAAACCCAATCCTGAAAAAAAAAAAAAAAGCATCTGTATCCTTCCATTCCTGAGAAAATTTTCATTGCTTTCATTTTCTATATTGAAAAAAAAAAGAATGTTAATGTTTTAGTCTGATATAAAATCCCATGATACTAGAAGAAACCATGAATGAGCAGCATTGCACAATTTTTCATGCTTTTTTCCTCCTTATCTCTTCCTCTGCTTTCTTTAAGTATATCTCTGGTTCCTCCACATAACAAGATTTTAAAGAATGCTTTAGTAAAGAGCCAAGCTCCCCCAGCCCACAAAATAAATATTTGATTTCACTACTGTAGATTATGAAATTGTACACACAATTGCCTAGACAAAGATTTTTTGTCATTGAGCTGTAAAATCACTTTACCTCATTTTCCAAATCTTTAAGTATAAGAATATAAGAAATAAGGCAAAAAAAAAAAATAGCTAAGCTTATCATCACAAGATCTAATATGGACAAAATCACTACTTAAGAAATTTGTGAGTTATAGTTATTAGATAATATCTCACTCTGAAAGATGTCTGTATTTAATGCACTGGACCACAGAACTTTTCTGTACAGCTACTGCATTAGTCTGAAAATCTCCATTTCCTGTGAGCACAGGCAGCAATGGACATCCCTGCCCAAAGCATTAGGCCTTCAGCAACACAAGACCATGACTTTTAAATAAAATGCATTAGAAGAAAGGCAAAGTACTTTACATATTTCTAGGCAAAAAATAAATTAAGTTACAATTGAGTATATCTGACTAAATGAAGATAAAGACATCCCAGAAGACTGTAATTCAATACCAGACATTATCTTTCCTTTATTCTTGGGATTAAGGTTGGTAGAAAAATATATTTCAAAGAACACATACAAGTTAGGATATCCCAGTAACTCAACGACCACCTCCAACTGAGAATGTACAAGAGGTATACAATAATGATTGTGAAACCACTAGTAACTGCAGGGCCCGATCAAGACAAAATGTTTTCACCCCTCCCTGTCATTACAAGGTAATGCATCTTTATACACAACCTTCCCCTGGTAAAATCCAACAGAAGCAGACACCAACCCTCAAATTCTCCAGCACTTCTACAGCCAAGAGAAGCAGATGAACTGCACACAGTTATCCCAAGTGAGAATTACATCTTAGTAAATGAACGAGTGTTTCTCATACAATACCAATTAACAAGCAAAAACCATTATTTTGTTGACAGCTATTCATACTCCCTATTCCAGAGCTTTGATTTTTGTGAGCAAGAAAAGGCCATCATGAAGATGCCATTTCCAGCAAAACATGGCAGATTAGAAATAAAGAGTGTGAACATGTCTTTGATATTGAACCAAATTACAAATTACTTCAAACATAGCCATCTTTAGTATGTCACACCCGAAAAAACACAACCCAAGACAAACAAACAAAAAAAAGAATCAACCAACCAAACCAACCCTAACCCAAACCCCGTAACACATTAACGTGGAATTGAGGAGCCAGAAAAACCGGCACCTGCTCTGCACCTTTTACAGATCTCCAGCAATGACAACACTGAGATCTTTTCTCACTTTTCAGCAGGTAGAAGATCCTGCCTATCCATCGCCCACTAATATCTGACATGAAGCAAGGCCCACACTCAAAATGGTGGTGAGCTGAGACAGGTGGGAAGGGGAGGGGAGAGTTGCCTTGTTTTAGCATGACAAGGGCCCTTAAGCCCCTCAGGTGTGCTGAGACTGTGCTACGTTCTGGAACTTGTACTTTTTCAGTCTCCAGAAGAACTAGAATTGCTTCTCCTCTCCCAGGCTGCACTTAGCATCTTAGTGCAAGACAGTTAAATTGAAATATTCAGAGAAATGTAATCATTCAATAATACAGCAAGAAGACAAAGCTGAGATGACATTTAATGAACTGAAAAATTATGGCTTTTTTAGTTAAAGAATAAAGATTCTTTTTTAAATGCAACTGTATTTCTAGTAGTAAGCCACAGTTATTTTAAAAAAATATTTTTTTGCACAATCAATAAGGTAGTTAAAATAAATGCCATATCATCATTAAAATTAGGGCTTAAAAGTACTCTGCAGAGGAATCTTAGGTGAGAGATCACACTTTCATGCTGTTATTCCTTTAAGGTTGAATGTATTTTACTATCCATGAGCAGCGTGACATTCCCTTTCTCCCTCAAAAGCCACCACATGTGGCCCCAGAACACAGCAGCAGCCAAGGCTGAAGCTTTTTAAAACATTTTGTTTGCTACATTCTCCTGATCTGCCATCGGAAAGTAACAAAAAAGTTCCTTCGCAAAGATAAATATATTTATCTCACTCTCTTTCTCCTTTTGCACATGCTAAAATCAAAACTTAACCGACTAATTACCACATCTCAATGATGTACTTCACAGGCTATGACTGCAAAGGCCGTATATTTTTTGAAAAAACACCCCAAAATTATTTTTGTTTATTTGAGTGGTGTTTTTCAGCACTAGATTAGTGTACCAAACATCATTATTTTCTCAGCATTTTATTTCATCTTTAGATTGACATGGATGTCACATACTCCTTCCCCTTTAGAGGCCTCCAAAGGCATTTCAATGCACAAGAACCAACACAAGTAAAAGCATTCATCTGGCTTCCACCAGGGCACAGCACTAATGAGGCCACTTAAAAGAGAAACAAGAAGTAATACTAGTTGGCAATCTGTGAGGGTTTATCTTCCAGATCAGGCTTGTTTGAATTTACCTCCCAAATAGGCTGTGCATTCCTTATCTCAGAACCACATCAGGGTCTCCTCCGCAATCCCACACACCAAACAAACAGCTCAGCATGGGATAGAGGCAGTGGGGTGAGGGCAGGAAACATGAGGAAAACATATCAAAGAAGAGGAGAAAAAAGGTGGGGTCAACTAAGTGACTTGCTCATTGCTAGCCGGAAACTCAGTAAGAACGTAGCCACTTTCTTCCAACCAATTGTCAAACAAGGGTAATCTGGAAAGACGGAATTTCTTCACAACTAAAGGCTGATGGAGAAGCCACAATAATAACAACCATATGTTATGGTTTGAAGGTTTTTGTCCTTTTTGAGGACCCATCTCAGGAAGGAACATCGTATTCCATAACAAACTTCCTGCCAGAATTGGTAAAAGGTGAAGAAATCTAGGAAGTGCTCTCTCTTCGACTTTTGCTTTCTGCCGTGTCGGCTGCCCTTGCATTCCTGGCAGACTGAGCAAAGGGGGGAGGAAAAGAGGAAAGGAGAGAAGCAGGCCATGCCTCTTTTCCTTATCAGCTTTCTTCGCCGTGCAGAGACAGACTGCTTTTTTTCCTCGGCTTCTTCTGCATACCAGAAGAGGACTCTTTCTTCCCTGGATCCCTGGTTTCGGGATTTTGTGAATATATGTATTATATTTATCCTTTTCCCTTCCATTTCCCTTTTACCTGTTATTCCCTTTTTTCCCTGTTTCATTAAATTAGTATAGTTTGTTTTCAATCTCCAAGCATCCATTTGTTTGTTTATTTCCTTCCTTCCGGAAAGAAGTAAGCAATAAATTTGTCTTGGAAGTTCGCAGTCTCACCCTGGCTGCAAAACCGAGACACCATAACAAAAAATATTTCATGCCTATTCTTTCCTTCTTTAAAAAAGGTTGAGTATTTTGACTCCTTTCACCATGAGTTCAATACAGACTAAAAACACTGCCAGAAGTGGTCTTGTAGTTCCCATGTACCACTCCTTCAGTCACTCTCGTTGCTGCCCTTCGCTAGCACAGGTCCCTTCCCAACCCTCAGAAAAACCGCTTCAAGGATTTAAAATTGGCAGAAAGCTAACACTAAGATGGCTGCAAATCGTATTCTGCTATGTTCACTCTCGGGGTCAGACAAGCACTCCTGAGAGCTCGTGGAAGGAAGCAGAGCTGGTGAGGCACGGACACACAGCCCTTTCAGTAACAGCCAGCTGGCACCTCAGCCATGCTGCAAGATGGAAATACACCTTAAACACAGTTGAGAATCCAATTAGGAAAAGTAGCAGAATTTACTCTGAGTTCTTAAGGTACTCAATGAGAACCTCAAGCGTCAATAAACAAGAGGGAAAGTTCATCTGCTGTGTGGATTCCAGTACAAGAAAAACACATGCATGCCCCTGGTCCTACTGCCATCACAAGTACACAAAGCACATCAAGCAACGCTGCTCTCCAAATCCAGTAAATTCATAGAATCATAGAATCATTGAGGTTGGAAGAGACCTTCAAGATCATCCAGTCCAACCCCTACCTACATCACCACTAAATCACATCACCCAGCGCCACATCCAGATGCCTCCTGAACACCTCCAGCGACGATGACTCCCCCACCTCCCTGAGCAACCTATTCCAATACCCAATCACTTTTATAGTGAAAAAAATTTTCCTAATGTCCAGTCTGAATCTCCCCTGCTGCAATTTAAAGCCATTCTCTCGCATCCTTTCACTGTGGGCATGGCAGAAGAGATCAACCCCTGCCTTACTACAACCTCCTTTCAGGGAGTTGTAGAGATTATGATGAGAAAAAAATACTGGAGGGTCCAACATACACTGGAACCAGGACAGCCAACATGACTGAATCAGTCTGCTAGGGTTTTGCTTTTGTTCCACTAGAGAAATGCCCTGGGCAAAATCCCTGCCACAAAGGATACCCACGTAAGGTTGCATGAAAGAGTTTGAGAACTGTAAGCACAGCCATCTATATAAACAGGTACTAAATCTCAGAGCACTAGCAGCTACTTGTCTCAGGGCTCCAAAATAGTCTGCAGTTTAAGTCTGTCTTCCCATCACTTTTGAAACATTTTGCCTTTGAGCTGAAAGCCTCCACACCTCCTTTTCTTTGTGGAAGTCAACTTCTAACAAGAGGTCAAATTTCTATAGATATTTACATAATTAACACTTTCAACCCGTTTTTTTTAAAGATTATTTTAAAAAAATACACATCTCTGTCTCCAGCAGAAGTAATTAAAAGTTTTCAATTGCTTCAGCAATATATATTCAGATAGTACAAATTCTGCGTAACTCCCAGTGCTCAATTATGAGATAGAGTTAAGAATCTGTTAAGAACAAATGAGAGGGCTCAGAGCAAATTTACAAATGAAGGACACACTGTATGGCCACAGTCAGCTGGTCCCAAACGCCTCTCCTAGGAGCTTATGCCTTCAATACTTCTCATACAACTCAGTCCTGAATGCCTTAGACATAAAGGGATATTGCTAAAAGAAAGTCCTTATGAAGGTGATATTGTTTCATTTAAAATAAGTATTACCATTTTGTCAGTCCTTCTCACTCCTCTAGAACCCTGTGGTGGTTTGTCACAAGTTTTCAGTTTTCATACTGATGAAAATGATGATAAAAAAAAACCCAAAACACTCATTTAAAAATACTTGTAGTTGCCAGGAAACAATGACCAAGGTGCAGTAGTTGATATGCTGAAGTACACTAAGACTTTCTCTGTTGTTTCTGAAGCAGCAGCAAAGGTGGAAGTATCTTTATCACCTCACACAACTAGAAAAATGTGCAGATTTCAAGAAGCCTGCTCAGTTTATTGTCATTTTCTTTCTTTCCCTTTAAAAACAAGACATTTATGTGTAAAAATTGAATTAATTCAACACAGAGGTCCTCATGGCAAAACAGTCAGGCAGGATTTAGCCCTTTACCTATAGATAAGAGGTCCAGAAATTCTGAGCCAGATCAAAATAGAAGAATAATCATCTCAAAATGAAGAACAGAAGTAGAAAGAAGGGGGAGCTCCTATCACCAGTCAAGAACACACATTGACTGTGAGGAGATGAAGGTACAAAGAGCAATAAAGAATTCCTCAGCAACACAACTCAAATTAAAACAAAGAAAAAAAAGTGAGACTGCTAAACTGTATGAATGAGGTAGATACTGAACAAAAACTTGCCTCGACCTCAATGTCAACTCAGCTCTCAGTAAGACTACTAAGCTACCAGTAATGAGGACGCTCACTTGGAAGCCAAAAAAAAAAGGGGGGTTGGGTTTTTGGGTTTGTTTGTTTTTTAATTATAATTTTCTTATTTTCCCAATTCAGGCATTAAATGATCAGATAATCCCCACCATGAAATTCTAAAAATATTAGCAGAGGAAATCATTAAACTGGATCTTATTTATTTATTTATTTAGAAAAATCTTTGTTACTGGAAGTGACCGGTGATATAGAAATGGAAATAACAATACTTCTAAAAACGGTGAAGGGAAAGGAAACACGACCCAAGCTACTCCAGACCATTACAGGCCCTCAGTCTGACCTCAACAGGATGCAATGCAGACAAGGAAGTTTTAGAGGAATGATGGATTACAAAAATGGAGTGGAAATTGGAATAAGAAATATATTACAGCACAGGAATATCAATGGAACATTTGCAATAAAAACGTTTTCTTGACTCTGTAGACAACGCCAATGTAATAGGACTGATTCATTTAAATTTCAGTGGAACATTTAACATAGTACCACACTAAAAAGAATTAGCTGAAGTAAAACGAAGCATCAAAGGGAATACAACAGCTTTCTTGTAAACATATCTGGAATAAACACAGGAGGTGGAGAAAAAACATTTAAGCTGAAGAACCATCTTCAAACAGTAATAAATTAATGTAAACTCACCATGAAAATAAGTGTTAGAAAATAAATCAGGATAGAGAATAACCTCTAAAACAGTTCTGGCAAATAGGAATAATAAAGGCAAATCATCCTACCCTTTTGTAAAAACAGTTGAAATAATTTTATAAAAAGAACCAGATATGTTTGATATGTCTCTCTGATATCCCAGAGACTGAGCTCAACCTAATCAGAGCATTAAACCCTGAGAGAATCAGGACCTAGTTTGTAGTTAAAAACAACAACAAATGCTGCAACAGAACTTTAATTAAGAAATTTTAAAAAAACATGTATAATCCATATTTGGACCTATGAAAAATCTTCAGTCAATTTGGTAAATGCAAGTATGCTAAAATCCAGTTTATAATCTTTGAATATGGTCACTCTTTTCAGCAGTCTTCAAAATGAACAAAAAAAAAAAGTTCCACTATGTTTTTATTCTAGTATTTGTATTTCATACAGCAGCTCTACTATCATCTTTTAAAAACAGGCTTCACTATAAAATCGTATCTTTAGTGTTCCATGAAGGCATATACAACACTCCATAGTTTCCAAATTATTTTTAAAAGAAAGTGTACCAGTGATAAATATACAAAAGAGAAATACCAAAGAAGTAGAATAGAGAACAAAGCTTAATCTACAAGGATTAGAAATTATGCTTCGGTTTTCCACAAGGATGTTTATGTTATAACAAAATCCCATATTTCAGGCTTTTAGAAAATATTTCTATGAATTATTTAAAGGAATCACTACTTTTACAGCAAGATACTAATTAATTTTTACTTTAGAATTCAGTATAGCTATTATTTTGTGCAGTACCTTATATTCCTTACATACCTCTGTTGCACAAAATGACAGTTTGGTATTGGCAGTCTTAAGAACTTAAGTGGAGAAACTGCTACAAACATTTGAACTTCCACTTTGAACACAATAAAACTAAATAAAATACAGAAATTAAAAACTGATAAAGCATGTTCCACAAATTTTAATTCTAAAGTACAGTTTGAAGTTTGAATTGTCAGCATTCCTTAAAAGTTGCCTTCTTAAAGACATCTGCTATTACAAACATATTCTGTACTTGGACAAACCACTCAGAAAGAAGGTTAAAAGCAGACTTTGATGGGTACTAAAATTAAAGAGACAGAAATAAGGAAAAGGACATCTCAGCTCTGCACTGTCAGGGATCAGATGTAGATCCAATGTGTCTACAGAATTTATAAATCTTAGGGCCAAACACAACTGACTGAATTAATCAATAACTTTAGAAGTTGATTTCTTAACAAAACTTCCACTTCCAGAAATACTATAATATAATAATAATAATAATATAATATTTCTTAAAAATGCTGAACTTTATAAGCATTGAACAGAAAAGAGCAACCTGAAGTAGATGCAACAGCAGGATTCAGTACTGAACTGAAAAGGATCACTTTTCCCTCCCCTCCTCTTCAGATCAGTTCCACTTTTATACTAGGAAAGACTCTCTACCTTTCATGTCACAGAGACGTCACATGGGCAAGATGATGACCTTTAAAGAACAGACTATTTTTCTTAAGTCTGCACTAAGGTTTTTACAGAATTGTTTCATTGACCATGCCATGAAATAATACACATACATGAGCTTATACATAAAGCTAGTTCTGAATCATCCATCTTTTGATTCTACTGTCAACTTCTTGTACCTTAATAAGCCACAAAGTAGAGGTAAATCTTTCCCATGTTATCTCTAAACAATTTGAAATGGGAGAGAAATCCTTAAGACTATAATCTGACTCCATGTATTCAGGCATTGTATTTTTCAAAAGCATACAAGACAACATCAAAATGCAAGAAAATCTAGCATAAATTCCACCTATTACAATGACCTCATTAAAAAGGGGAGTTTTTCAGTAAGTACAGCACGCAACATACCTCTCACACTACTGAATTCACACTATTTTTACATATTAATGTAAAATATCAGCAACTACAAACAGTAACATTTTTTTGCAGAGCAGATTTTTTTAAAAAACAAATCTGTATCTTATTATATTCAATACTAAGAGTACATGTGGGACAATAGAATTCTTCCAAGCTTGTAAGAACTTTTATATTCATTTGACAACTGTTTTGAAAGTGGAACAAACATCTGTCATTCACAATACTAATTGTCTTAAAATTTATGGCAGGCAATTAACTGCATTCCAATACGCAAACAAATCTCTCCTCCCGAGCTGCATTTACATCTCTACCACTGTCTCTGGGCAAACTTATGTTCTGGAAAGAAAGTCAAGCTGAAATCAAACTAGAATTATTTCTAGAGGAAAGCACTGGACTATACAGACATTAAGGAATGAACAACCTACTTGTTATAGTTATTTCATTATAAATTCACTTTGGTTTTGTATAACATTACACACTTTTCTCCTCCCTTTAAAATTAATTGTACTACTTTTGAATAAACGTGGATTTTCTATTCTGCATAGACAGAAAAATAAAGTCTATAGGGATAACATATGATCTTCAACGTGTTTCTTGTACAGCCCAGATCTGGATGTCTCTTGTGCTTACTGAATATCCTGAAAATTTAACAATGGAAGTTCACAAACCAGAGTTGACAGAAGTGCATCACTGATTTAGTGAAGAATGCTCTGAACCTAACAAAGGGAAGACATGTGGCACTGGTCAGTCCTCCGCATCTATCCCCCCTTGTCACACCTCAGCCAATGCTGCAGCCATATCACGTGAAGACACAAGCAAGGAGATAGGAGTGGCATTACCATTTGAGCTCTAAGTGCCAGACCATTTGCAAGAAAAAGTTCAACATTTGGCGATGGAAGATACTTCTGCCACCCAAAGAGATGTCTCCAGTCTTCCCCCTGGAAGTTCACTAAATTATTGGGAAGTTTGTTGCAGGACACATGCAGTACATAGGTCAATAGCTGGACTATACCAATTTAAGCAATACAAACTAAATAATACATTCCTATTCCTGAAGCATTTTTCTCAGTACTGCCAAAAAAGCTGCAAGTTGTCCATTTTCAGGCTTAATTCCCATCCCTGTAATTCAAAGAACGTGGTCTCCTGAGAAATTTCCCTAAATTAAGAAAACTTCTTCTGACAGACATCTCTTGGCTGGACTTTACTGCACTTCTCTACCACCAAAGAATTATCCCACCTGAGCCTTAGCTAAGCTCCTGGGCATACACATATGAATTGCTACAGGGGAGAAGTCAGCTGGAGCCACCAGGCACACCAAAGAAAACAGCTTGGAGCTGGTGATACAGTGAAGATGCAGCAGCTTGTGTTAGCACAACTGGGCCACTGCAATCCAGTCATGACCCCCCAGGCCTGCCCCATGCTCATTCTCACCCCAGCAAGATGCGAAAGCTCACTTGCCTTAGTGAGTAGGTAAAAAATCAGGAGTTTGAAAAAGTACTTTGAAACAGATGAGAGAAAAGTATAAGAGAGAAGGGAAATACTCATCTCTCACAAAAAACAATAGTTTCTGAAGCAGTTTCAGAGAATGCATGGGTGTGGTGGTGCAGACCCCCCACTCACTGAGCCACGTTGCAATCTCAACACAGGCCAACATTGTTGTTGCTTTAATTATAAGGGCAGTGGGCCTAACATTGTTCTTGTTTCAATAGCAAGTGCAGTTGGTTGCAACAAACTGGCACTTTCTGACCTTGCCTATTGGAGCAGTGAGTTGAAACAACTGGGTATCCTCTTGTCCTAGTGCAAATACAGTGGTTTGAGGCAACCAGATGCTCCCAAACCATACTGAGAACTCTGTAGGCTGTGAAACATACCCAAGACCCCTACTGCCCAGATGACAAGCCCACTTGGAAAGTTGTCAAAGTTCACCTAATTTGAATCATGGCCATCATGGAAAAATACTGACCAAAGTAAATAGTCTTGTGACCCTATAAATATTGGTCTTGTAAGGGAGGCCCTTTGGAGGTCTCTGGGTTTGTGCCAAGCTGCTACCCCATGTCCCACAAAGAAAGTTGGTCTGTCCGATGGGAAAGAGTGAGTAATCAGCTATTTCTCATACAAGCAGCAAATAGATCAAATTATACTAATTTACTATAATTTGATCCCATGGATGAATCAGTGGTATATTTCATTGCAACTTCTTTTCATGCAGTTCAAGGATCTTTGGGTACCAAAATTTAACATCTAAACATAGGTTAACCTCTGTATCTCATGTGGGTGTACACAATTTAGTTTGGAAACTTTGTTTGATCTTTAATAGAACTTCTGTATTTGATTGTAACAAATTGTTGATTATTAATTAAGTATTGCTAGAAAATCATATCACCTAATTTTGTGATTTGTTATAATGGTGTCAATCAACCTGAATTTGCTGCTATTCCAAATCACACCAGACCCACAATCATGCATTAAAGCACTACACTGAAATCCCTATACCTAAATTCATTACTGTAAACCATTGACCAAGTCTGGGACTAGGATTGGATCTAGCCACACACAGACTCCTCTTCAAGAAGTTTAGAAAGCAACCAAGTCCGAACCTCAATGAGAGGGCTTTCCTCATTCTTTTTCCTGATTCCTGTGCAAATCACTCCAACCCCATCCTGAATCAATCTCCCCTTATGCCTGTCCCTGTGTAAATCACTTCAATCCAATTCCAGCACTTACACATCCCTTCCACATAGTAAGAGTGAACCTTGACATTGAATTCTATTAAGTCACACTTTCATAAATCTATATTAAAATCACCTTTCCCTGATACCTTTGTCAGTGATTCTTTAAGCAACCTTAAGACCTTCCACTCCCATCCGCAACAGTGGGTCACGTATGGTAGATGACATTTGTTGAGAATAATCTGTCTGAAAGTCATGATTTCTAGGATGGTGAGAAATGTTTCCCATTTCAATTGCAAGCGTTTTCACATTGTGTCAGGAGCCACTCATTGATCAAAGCTGGAAGAATCCCCACCACCACTTACTTGCAACATGCACGGCTCCAGAATGTAAAGGCAGCTGGAAAGAGTTTTAACAGCAGAGAAAAAGTTAGGAAAAGCATGAAAATCAGGAACAGTGGCAGATCAACTGCCAATGTGGAAAATGGTTTTTAAACACGTGCATTCATACGGACACATCTTATTCTAGATAAAACAAAATCCTCTCAAAACCTTTCAGCAGAAAAATTCTTTCCTAAAAAGATCCTACATAAGAAATGCTGCTGAATGGGAAGACATCCGTGTTTTCCACATTGACAGCAATATTGTAATTTAAATCCCTCTTCTCCAAAGTAAGTACTTTCTCAAGTTCTGTAACTGTGATAATGCAGTCAGATATAGCTGTTGCAAACAGACCAGTTTTTAAGAACAGCCAATTTGACCTTTCACACAAGCCACTGAATTTAAAACCACAAAGTATATTACTTTGAGGTAACGCTTAGAGCAACTCATGCATATATTTTCTCCTAAGATCAAGAAAGATCCAATGTAACAGGAAGAAAACGTAAGGAAGTAATTTTTCCTACTGCACCTACAGAAACTGAGGTTACCCCACTGTATTGCTGCATATGCTGTTATGATTTGCCACTAAAGGGAGAAAATACTGTGACTTACTCCTACTCTGTTAGGGAAAAAACTTCAGAAATGCTTCTAAAAGCACTTTTTACAGTACCTCCATGCTTGAACGATACAGCTATGTATGGTTCAATATCTTTTTATCATGAAGTCAATAGATTATATTCCGGTAGCCATTTACAGAAACATGAACAAGATTTTTTTATCTATTGTTTTCAAGTGCTCTGAGGAAAAACAAACAAGCATATCCAAGTTTAGGCCAACGTAGACAAGTAGAGTTTGAGAGATCATTATGGATAAAGGGCAATCTTTCATTCCAGTCTAATGTGCAACTCTCTTATGCTTTGTTGAACAAGAAACTTCCCATATAAAGCAAGAAAATTTGGCTGATTTGTTTTTAAATGGAAAAAGGAGCTCAGGGTATTCAGTGGTCAATAATGAGGGCATGACAAGAAATATGATATAAAGTTCACACTACATCGCACAAGCAAGCTGCTTTCAAGGACATAATCATTACACATTTTCTATCCTTTTAGTAGTTCCCAGAAGATAACTGCCATAATTTATTATCTTATTTATCTACTTTGCTGTTTAGAACATCAGTATGTTTCGGTATTTAGTACAGCTATGGGAAAAATAATGAGACAGCTACAGGCCATCAGTGCAAAGAGATTGATATCTTAGCTAGAATAAAACTGGAATGTTCAGTAATCAAAACTACATATTACACAGAGTCAGTCCACCAGTAAATATTTCTTCCTAATGTATTTTATACCTACCTTTAATACAAGCTTATGCAAAACAGATTATTAACTTTAGAATCCATCTGCTCATTTATTTACACTGCTTTAATAAAATTTGTCTTTTGCTAAGTCCCACTCTCACTGCTTAAAATAAAATATATGTGAAGAAAAAGTAATACTTAAAAAAAAATAAAAAAAAAAATCACCCAGCAAACTGAATTTAAAAAAAACAGGGAGGAAAATATTTCTCTTCTTTTGGCAGTGGGGAATGCTGAAAGTGGCAGCACGTATTTCCCAGTAAAAAAATCATGACTTTGAATCTTCAAATTGAAAATGTGAGCACAATTCCCACAGCAGAAATACATTCTTTTGCCATAATATTTGCTCAATCAGATTTTACTTGTTCATACTTTCATGGACTGCTCATATGCAAGGACTGCAGTTCAGACATTCTTTTCTTTTTTCTTTTCTTTTTTTTTTTTTTTTTTTTGAGATTTGGGGCTACTAAGTCCTTCACTTGCAAAATTGTAACACTTGGATTTTCAAGGGAGCCAGGTCAAAACTCTGGACTGTTAGCAAGCTTCTCAGTAGTTTGGGTGGTTTGAGAAATTAATTTTATAGGGAATCAGACATGAGACTCCTTTCAAACCTTATCTGGAAAATTACTACATTTCTAGAAAGACAAGAAATACAGAGAAACAAAATTAATCTGGGAATGATATTTTTCTTTCAAAGGTGAACTGGAGAAAAAAAACAAAACAACTTACAATTTTAAAATACCCAACGTGAATCAGTTTACTACATTCTAGCTTCAGGGCACTCTGCTCCTCTAGCCATAAGCGATTCTTACTGATCTAAGACAAAACCATAGTGATGAGCAGTTTACTGACCAGCAGGTACCCACATGATAGTTAAAAATTCTGCCATCTAGATTATTATTGTAAAGTAATTTCACTCCAAAGCATCAAAATGAGATATCAGATCCTGTAAAAGAACTGCAATTACATCACTTCCACAAGGATTCACCAACCATTTTGGCTGAAGATTTTCTGCAGCAGAGTTTTAACAACAATGCAGCAAACTGCTTCGTTAGTGCGTTAGCCCATTCACTCTGAAAAACTCAGCAGACAGTCACTGTTTGATGTGTTATTTTTCAGCTGTAGAGGATCTATTTTTTACTTACAAGATACAGGCACAATTTGTAATGCAGTACAAACATCAACTGTGTACAGGGTAAATATATTACGTAGCCATATTGATTGCACCAGCTCCTTGCTAAATATTCTTTTCCCTAGAAACCTTCATACTTATAGGTGCCCTCTGCTACTGTATCCCCACCACAAAAAGGTGGTGTGGTGCTGGACCGCAACATCAGTTGTATTTCAAATGGCACAACTTATCAGCACCAGTCTTTCCACACAAACATCTCAATTCCTTGCTATTTTTGTTCTTTCTAGAACCACCTTTCAGACTCTCCCCACACTGTGCTAAGGTTGCCCTTATAACCAGACATGCCTCATTACTTCCATTCAATTATTGTTGAGAAATTTTGTTTCAGGTTAAAGTTCCCCCCATGAAACATTCATATGACATTCTGACTTACGAAAGGTTAGAAGACAAAAGTTAGACTAAGCTGCAAGAAACCAATACCAGGATTTATTATCTACCTTATCTGACTTTCTATATAAAGGTGGCAGATGAAAGATACGCTGGCAGGGATCAGATATATTTATACATCTAGTGTTACAAATTCTGTAAGTGATGTGGGCCCTGCCTGGCAACCACCAAATTATCCAGGACAGGACACTGCCAGAAGTTGTGAAAATGTTCCAGATGTGATAAAACTTCCTTTTCATTAAGCTCTGTTAAAGCCTCTCAGATGTGCATTCTACTACTACAATAGCAAAAACAGCAAAGGAAATCGCTAGGTAAGATAACAGCTGTGACAGACAATGTTTTCTACTGAAACACCTGCAATCTTTCTTCTCCTTTTCCCCATGCAAAATAAGCTTCACCAGTCTTCCCAAATCACACATTGACAGTTCGTTAACTGTAGTTTCTCCACCCATCATTCTCTTTAAAATGTACTTTCAGCATCCTGCTCTATACCCAGTTGCATTAATCACCACAGCCAGTTTGACCCTAAACCTAGTACCAAACTGGTTAGTAGGTTTCCAAATCTGATAGAACGAGGTTTTTTGCAGAAATAGTGATAAAACAGTCCCACTATTTAACTTTCTTGGACTCTCAGGGTACGGTGGTGCAAAAATCAAACATATTACTTAGGTGAATTGAGCTGAGTTCACCTTGAAGGATGATTTGGGCAAGAAAAGCTTAGCACTGAATACGTTAAAAAAAATTCATGTGAATACTCCAGTGCCAGCAAAACTTGGGAACATGTAAGACAAAAGTGCTCTCATTCATGTCCCTAGTACTTTTCCACTGTATGAAAGATGACTACTTAGTTGAGTAGTCAGGGTAAAAACCTTAAAAACCTCAGCCAAATCTAGTCAAAAAAGTAATGCAAAAATAGAAGAAAATAATTCATTGGAAGACTGAAACAAATATTATTGAATTATTATTAAACTTTCACCAATATCCCCTTACCAACTGTAATTCCAGTAAGCATGTCCCAGGCACCCATAAATCTGGGTGCTGAATGCAGCTGAGAGTTGAGGAACAACTCTCTGCTGCCATAATAAACTTTACCAACCAGCACTGCTCAGGCTTGTAATTATATACACATATGCATCGCTACATCCTTAAGGCAGCATGAGAAAATAGCGCAGTACAATAAAAAAAAGGTATTACAAAATTTCCCTCTGTAGCTGGGCAGATGGTACAGTGCAACTACAGCTTATGACAACACTCATAATTGTCTCCATTACCTTGGGTTTCCCAATCTGTCTTCTCTACGCCTGTTTTCTCACCTTAAGCTGGCAACTCCACCACAGCACATACACAGTATGTTAAGTGCCTAGTGCAACGTAGTCTCAGCCTTTAGAGATTCTATAATCTATGCTAAACAAAGTAGAAACTGCATTTAGTCAAGATTGTGTGTGGGTTATTTAAAATGTATGTTAGTAACATCCACAAATCATGCATCATATTTTTTTTATTTAGTTAGTAAGGGAAACAGATTTTTAGTGTTCCCTTGCCCTCAAATGCATTTTACATTACATTGTAGAACAGGAACTGCTAATCTACAGAATTCAAGATAGACACTCTCTCCTTTTTATTATCTTGCCTCTCCACTTTCTTGAGTGCTACTTAGTGTTCAGCTTGCCTCATTCCATAAACCTCAAGGATTAGTGTTGGTCCACAGACTAAAACTCAGAAATCACCAACTTAGATGCACTTTGGAGCCGAAATGCTTCGCTAGATTCTACTGGGCTCAGCCCAAAGTACCCACAGACCAAAAATTCCCATTGCTCCTAAGACATAAAAAATCTCCATTGCTACAGTAATGGAAGGCACAGTGAAATATGAGGTGTTTATTTTTATCCTGCTGCTTCCCTGCTGTCAGTGTTGTGATTACAGTAAGTGCTTCTCGCCCCCAGTTTCTCCGGTGTTATTTGTCAGTAGTTGTAGTCTGCAAAGGAAATTCTCATTTACTCTGCCACTGGGTGAGCATGACTGAACCAGCACATCTCCTTTCTGTCCCAACTTTCTCCTTTACAGTTTACAAGTCCTCATTAGTGGTGTCCTGGATGCTGCACTATGTAAGAAAATACAACATCAAATGCAGAACCTTTATGCCCAGATCAGATGCTTATTGCTAAGCCATTACCAACTCACTCTGCTAAAATATCACTCTATGTTACTGAAATACATGGCTAAGACAGGATGGAAGCGTGCAATAAGTCTGATAGAAAGCATTTGATCAGTTTTTTTAATAAGCAGTTAAAAATGAAACTGCCTGTGTTAAGTCTTTACACAGGTCTCTCTTTTTCAAATGCAAACTGTTGCTCTCTAACTGAGACAAGCTTTATGCTTAAAAAAAATCCATTACTGTTTTTGCCTGTGCATCATTTAATGAAGGTAGTAATAAGGGGGGGTAATTTACTCTAATACATTTGATTTCTTTCAAATTAAAGGGTGAGTGTCAGGAGGATGGAGACAGGCTCTTCTCAGTGATGTCCAGTGATAGGACAAGAGGAAATGGGTGCAAGTTGGAACACAGGAGGTTCCAGGTGAACATAAGGAAGAACTTTTTCACTGTGAGAGTGCCAGAGCATTGGAACAGGCTGCCCAGAGAGGTTGTGGAGTCTCCTCTGGAGACATTCAAAACCCGACTGGATGCATTCCTGTGGGATCTGCTCTAGGTTGTCCTGATCTGGCAGGGGGATTGGACTAGATGATCTTTCCAGGTCCCTTCGACCACCTAACATTCTGTGATCTCCATAAAGCAATTTTAATATCCTACTCTTCTCCTTCTCTGTATATTCTTCTTAAAAAAATAAATACTTCAGAAATACCAAATCTTAAACATTGTACTATGTTGTTTCTCCTGGAACCCCCAGAGATGTATTTCCTAAATAAACAAAAATTTCAATAAAGCTTTACATCAACCCAAAATGTTTCTGAAAAATAATGTATTCATGAAGGCAGAAATGCAAATTTCAGCAAACAGAGGTTGCATAACACTGTAAATAAAAAGCACAGAAGACAAACAGCAAGCTCTGAGAACAAAAGCCATCTGAAAAAAAAACAAACCAAAAAGCATTAATCCTAACAGGCATCTTCTGACATTTCTGTCTGTTCTCTAAAGATCAGCTTACCCCAAAACATTTCATGCATCTGCTTGTTTACTACTGTTACATACACTACTTATAGTGCTACTGTTTCTTCTCATGCATGAAATTATTTTTTTTTTTAAACAAGAGTTTATCCCAGTGAAACTGGGAAAAGATACAAAGCGAAAGCAGAGATGAAAAAGGAAATAAAGATTGAACAATAAGGTCCAATGGGAAAGGGAACAGTAGAGCAGTAGAGCTGTGTTTTGAACCACAGCATTAGCTCATTAGAGACGAAACCAACTTCCATTGCCAGCAAATGTGGCAAGATGGAAAAAAGAAAAAAAATTAACAAACAACACACTAGTGCAAAGCTAAAACGTAAATCAATGTTTACTGAAAGACTTTCCAGTTTTGTATACAGGAAGTTTATAAAAGAAATGCTGGGCTGAAGCTAAACAAGTGAGCTCTTCACAGGCACTCAAAAGGTTAAAGGCCCATCAGTTGGGTAAGGTGACACACCAGAGGAGATGAACAGAATGTCAAAAAATTCTGCATTAACTGGTAACACAAAGATTCATGATCTGTTAAATAAAGATTTACTTACTGTGATAACTAACAGATTACAACTTTCCTACAGAATGTATTTTTCTCAGATGTTGGTTATTTTTATTGCCATCCTTGGCCATTAATGGACAATAATGTCTGATATGAAGCGGACATTAAGAAATCTTATTTCTTTTCCCTCAGGTGCTACAGAAAGCTGATAGGAAAAGCAGTGCATATTCCTGTTATAACATGCTGTAGAAATAAGACCCAAGTACCAACAGAATGAAAAACTATCAGTTTGCACTTTAAGAAAGCAGGTTTTGGGGAACTGCAAGTACTACTCACAGAGTCAAATTTCAACTGGAACCGGTCCCTCTGGACCTGTGTTTCTCAGATGTGGATTATCAGTGTCCAGCACCTACTGTCTTAGATGCTCCAAGCATAAAATATTAAAGCCCCAAAAGCGCGGGCTGAGAAAATAAGCAACTAGAGACCAGCTGGAGGACTGATCATTAGGAAAGGGGGTTTGCCAACAAGTGTGAAATGCTTAAGAATATATATCTAAGCAAAAGCAAATCTGTAGGATTATAGTTTCTTGAATAAATAACCATTACAAGACAATTTTCTGGGAAACCTAAAAGGAACAGAAATTGGGATCTGTGTGAGAAAAAGAAATCATACACATCGGCTAATAGGACCGAAGTCAAACTGATTCCTAGGAGTGCACATAAAGACAGAGTAAGAACAATGCTAGTGGAGTTGCTATGCAGGAAAAATAAAAGGATTACAGATTATCTGAACTTGCTTTCAGAATGACACAGTGTACCAACAAATGGAGCCTAAGGAAAATAGAGCAACTATCACCAGGTGACTCAGTGGGATGAAAGGATCTGGAACAACATTTGGTGGAAACAGTAACAGAAGACATAAAAATATAAAACAGGACAAAATTCAGCAGGGGTTGACCAAAGATGCCAGGCTAAATCAATATTCTTCAATTATCCAAGAAATTATTTTTAAGAGCAGAAACGCAGAAAAACCTACTCTTCAATAAAGCTTTTGATACAATGCCACATGGAAAATTACTGCTTAAGTTGAAGAAGAGACTGGTGTAATTTAGCTACAAGTCACGTGGCTATACTGAAGATAGCACGAAGAAGCTACTGCAAGTTTAAGAGCAGGACTGGAGGGGAGGTTACATGTCCCTCAGTCACAGCCTAAAAGGCCTGCAGGCAGCACAAGCGACTGATAGTGTAAATAGCCTATGAATGAACCTCCCAAAGTAACACCAGCAGCTGCCACTGTGTGATCTGAGATTCCCTGAGCATAGCAGAAGAGAGAAAATAAAAAGCCAAAAGTCATCCATGGAAAGGTATCCATGGTTGCAAACTGGAGCACAGGAGGTTCCATGTGAATATCAGGAAGAACTTCTTTACTGTGAGAGTGCCAGAGCACTGGAACAGGCTGCCCAGAGAGGTTGTGGAGTCTCCTTCGCTGCAGACATTCAAAACCCGCCTGGATGGGTTCCTGTGTGATGTACTCTAGGTGACCCTGCTCTGGCAGGGGGGTTGGACTAGGTGATCTTTCGAGGTCCATTCCAACCCCTAGGATTCCGTGTGATTCTGTGAAAGGTATAGAAATATGAACAGTTGGAGGGAGGAAGGAACTGCTGACATAAAACAAAGTCCTATCAGCTTGTTTGTAGTAGAAAAGATTAAAAAAAAAAGTGGAAAACTGTGAAAAGAGATGAGAGCAAAGGAACTGCAAATGCATCTGAAGAAGCTGAATCTGCCTGGCTGGTCACTGGTCACCTCCAGACCCTCAGCTAGTCTCAAGATTACCTGCCACCAGCTCAGGTTTATCTGCCTCCAATCCAGCTCAGCAAGCTCCTACTACCAGGCTCCACACAGCACGGCTTCTGCTGGCACAGCCGAGCATCTCTCCTGTGGCTGCTTTGCTAAGAGAAGTCTCCGTCTGCATCCTGCCTGCTCGCTGCTCAGTTGCCCACTGCCCATATTTATCACTCTGGCAACAGAAATATCAGTCTTAGCATTGCTATTTTCAGAATTCTAATTAATTACTTTTGCACAAAGACTTCATGGATGACATTTTCTGAAGAAAAAAAAACAGGGAGGCAGTCACAGCCTGAAAAGACCAGGAAAGAACATAAATGAAGAAATACTGCTGGATAAGAGGGCAGACCCCCTCATATGTTAAGTTATAAAAAAGGGTGAAAGGTATTTTTCATAGTGAAGGAAAGTTGTTGACAGGATCGTCCATGGATTTCAGCTGGGATTTACACTGCTACACACATTCCTAAGAAATTTTGAAGCACAAGTGAATAGCAAGGTTAGAAAAAAATGTAAACAAACATACTGAGAAGGATCACAGTGATATTCAGCAACCTGACAATAAAATGACGTACTGAATTTCAGAAAACATAAAACAACACAGAAAAATGGCAACACAGCACTATCCACACACTTATGAGTTCTCCACTAGCTATATCACCCACTTAAAGACCTCAAAATCACTGTGCTAATTTTTCAAACACGAGCTAACCACTTAAGCACAATCAAGAAGGCAAATAAATCAATAGCAAAAGAGAAAACTAAACATCACATAATCATGATATATTCTGCATTCTGATAGCTACATCTGCTCTGATCATCTTGCCTTGAGATACAGAACAAAGCAACAACAATAATCAGAGGTATGGAGCAGCATCCTACGTGTTAAATAGACCATGGGGATGAGGGTGTGTAGTATAATAAACCCTTGAGAAAACTGTCCTTCACACGACATAGAATCAAACAACATGCCTCTGGAATACTGAGAGGAAATATAAAATTTTATTTAGATTTTAAAATAAAGTCTGCACAGGGAGACATAAATTAAATTAAATCTAAATAAAAATAAAATTAACCTGTGAACCAGAAGACATTTTTAATCATAAAAGAAGTAAAAGTACAGCTTCCCAAACAATAATTCAGGGAAGAAGTCTTAGCCTGTCCCAAGTTGGTACTGAGAGAAAAAAAAAAAAAAGGGGGGGGGCAGACACAACGCAGAAAAACAACACAGGAGATGATGCTGCTTCTATATGCAATCATAAGAACCTGAATCTGAAACTCAAGAGACCATTCCAAGAATGTATTCCTAAAAAAAATTTCCAAGATGGTGAAACACTTTTAGATTTCAACAGTTCATAAACAAAATGCTGCAAATCCATGAACTTCATCCAAATACAAGGAAAGAGTTAAAGGAAGAACTGAGATGAAGAAAATTTTCAAGGACTGTATAGTGATGATTATCCTGGTAGCATACAGGATTCAATGTGACCTTGCAGAGTATAAATAATAGCTACATTCAGGAAGAGCGATAAGGATATAAAGACTTGACAAACTCAATATTGTTTCAAACATAGATCTGATACTAGAATCTCCTCGCCTTCTAGCTGTATTCTAGAAAATACATATTTTTTGTACAGTAAATTTCATCTGTAGAACACTTAAATTCAAACTATGCTATTTTATAAACTGCATCAGATAGCTAATAACATTTAAAATTTGGTGTCATTGTCCAGAAGCAGGGATTTAATTTCTCCCTTCCCTCAAGTGAGACACTTAGATTTCAAGAAGGCATAGCAAAGTGACATCATCTGCCTTGTCTTCCCTATAAAAGCTGCAGCAGAGTTTAGTGTTAGAGAACACCTTAAAGAGTTCTCCTAATTCTTAATACTGCAATAGCTGTGCAGTCTGGAGGCACTGGCTGCAGAAACTTTCCCTGTTTTGTCCCTATCACCAGCACTGACAAACAGTCCTGAGCAAAACGTTTGACCCCCAACTTGACAGATTTACTTGATCCAAAAAAAACCTCAAGTGAAATACTGAAAACCAGCTGCTTAGCTCCCAGAACCCATTACTGGCCAACCTTGCAAACAGTCCCCATTTGGCTGATACTACCCGGCAGCGTCAGCTCCACACTTGGGAAGCCACACATGCATCTGGAGAAGTAGCAATGCTTCATATTGGTGTGCAGACCTAAATTCCATGAAAATCACCAGTGCAGATTGTTCATGGTTAACTGTACACTGGAAGCCCCACTTTTGGATGTGCTGACTGGGGCTGGGCATACTGTCAAATAATTTTTCTGTTTTGTTTTAAGAGCTTACCATTTTTATGTTCCCAACGGGAGCACAGAATTTCAGCTGAGTATCTAATAGGAGCTTTGAGTATTCAAATTTTCCATGTGAAGCTTTCATAAGCAAATTAGAGCAAACAATTATAAATCCTTGTCTCCTTTAAATTAGAAGTCACATTACAGTTACATCTCAATATCAAAAATGAGACCTGCATTAGGAACTGCATAAACACACAGTGAAAAAACACTTGTAAGAGAGACCTTGTAAGAGAGAACATATTTGAAGGTCACTATGTCCCGCTATTTGAAGTAATCTCAAAAGGCAAGGACTAATGAGTAGTAAGTCATGAAGAGGTCCCCAAAGCCCATCCAAGCACAGTGCACTCCTCAATTTGCAGGGAAAGGAAGACAACCTAGTCCTGGGGAGTGCAGTTATAAAACCAAGCTAGAGGATAATGGCCACAGCTGGTTTCAGTGCAAAGAAGACATTATCAAGTGCATGCTGTTAATCATTAATAGTGGGATATTGGAACATCTCTCCATCCTGAATGTCTTCCTTAATCACTACCAGAACTATATTGGGTCAGAGGAAACAGACTGTAACACCTATTGACATACAAACAGTCCAGCAGCAGTATGTGCACGCACGTTTGTGGGTACACGTATACACATATTCATATATCTATACTCTGCTAAGAATGAAAGTAAATTGATATGGTAGATCACTGGCATTTTGTGCTGCATAAACATCAGTGATAATCAATAAATATGTAGAGAGGAGAATTAATTACTCAACAAAACAATCCGTACTAAAAAAGGCATAATTTGAACATCAGTGATAATCAATGATAATCAATGGTATGCAGAGAGAAAAGTTATGCAACAAAGAAATAAGTCCTAAAAAAGGCATAATTTAAACTAAGCCACAAAATACATCATCAGCATTACAGGATGTGTCTCCAGTGATGTTTCAGTTTGCTTGAAAGGATGCTTCTGAAATCATTCTCCTGGCTATTCCTACCTACCATGTTTTAGTGGGCACACTAGAGCAGTCAGCCCAGAGGAACAGACAAGATCACCTCCGAAGTAAAACCCTACGTGTGCAGTATAGTCATGGGATTTGCTCTGCAAACTGTTACTGCATTATGGTACTTGTCTCTGCAGCCACAGATTCAGGTAATTCTGTACTTTCACTCCATCAAGAAGGAAGAACAGAAGCCAAAAGAATTCACAGATTTTAAGTGTCTTACCAGTTCATACATCCCCACTTCTCCCCTCACAGTGCCAGCTTGGTATATGCAGTCTTTAACAGAACATAGCCTGCCTATGTGCTGTCACATATGGGAGAAAGTGTTAACATACTGATCTGTATTTTGGTGGAAACAATCATTTAAGGGCTAGAGACCACTGACAGCATCATACAGTATTTGCTAGCTAAATTCATATTCACGCCAAAAAAAAGTCTTGCAGCCTGCTGACAAAGATTCTTCTTCCAACTGCAACATTCATTTCCATGAAACTAATCCATAACCACTTGCCTCATCACAAAATTCACCCTACAAGAATTAGGCCTGCTGAACCAACTAATAGTGGACACTAAATAAAATAGGATCAGAGGATTTTGGAGAAACAAAGGCAATACATTAGAGATGAAATTTATTCATATATGAATGAAGCACATCTGTTGTATTGGGGTGCTCTGCCAGAAAGGTCAATAATGATATATCTGCAATTAAACAAACTATGTTAGGACATGCTCTTATTAGATCTCAATTAAGGAGGTTCCTGACATGGTAAATCATTCCCAAGGAAATAAAGCACTCCTGGAATAGGTAAAGGACAAACATGAATGCTCCAAAATGTTCTAGGGATTGGATGCTTAAAGGTGTCCCTTTTCTTAATGCAAAGAGAGAAGAGCATTTTAGATTATTAAAATTCCTGGTGCGTTTTCCATGGGTGCAGTGTGCCTTTGTCAGACTCCTACTCTTCCATTTCTATTTTGTCTACATAAGAAGTCATATTGTCAGTCAGGAAAAATAATTCAAATTAAATATTTTAAAGCTTAATCTGATTACACATGAGCATCCTGTAATGGGGAACAGTCAAGTAAGGACTTGCCTCTAGAATCTACTTGTACAATCAATGACTCACTATCCTACACATTCAACGTACTTCTGTTTCAGTTTATAAAATGCACAACAGAACTTTATAACCTTGCAGAGATTGAAAAGAGTGTCCCTATCAGTGAAAATGCTTGGCACTATTTAAAACAGAAGGCACTAGTTCAGACTTCTCAGCAGACTTCTTTCCCCATGAATGAGACCAACAACAAATGCAACAACTGATGTTTCTTGCACAGGGGACACACAAGCGGCCAGAGAACTTGGTGAGGGTTGAGCTGGCTTCCCACCAGCTCCCACAGAGCTGTGGGGTCACACCATACCCTCTCTCTCCCTTGGCCCCCACCATCCCACAGGACTTGGCTTGCACACAGTGATGGGGTGACCTACAAGGCACACAGTACACCGCTGCAGAAGGCATGCAAGTTTAGCTGCAGGAAAATATGAGCTGGAAATCAGCCAGGTAAGTCTCATTCCATGCGCAAGACATGGGTTACTTCAACAGTTCAATATTGAAGCCAATGTTCACTCCCCATTTTAAGCTGAGAGCACGATCACTGAATGAGCAGTGTAAGGATTCAGAGTAAGAGTGGCACATATTCTAATGTTCTAAGAAAGCAAAACACAAAGTATGTAGCCAATCTGCAAACTGAGTAAAACACTTGATCTATGCATCAGGTGTTGACCAACAAAAAGATCCCTTAACTTTTTAATGTATATTTCTATACCAGTACAAATAATTTCCTCTTGGCAAACATTAAGATAGAGACTCTTGTTTTTCTTTTAAGCACATTACAAGCTTCAGTTTGAAGAGGAAAACTAAAAACATATACCAGAAAGTCCACAGTTTTTCATTAAGTTTAAAATCTTCTTAAATAGCAGTAACTCCTACTCAAAACAATTTTCATTAAGCCACCACATTCTCATCAAATTAAGAAAGCATCATAATTAGTTTTCAGTGTAGTTTTATATAGTTAAACTTCCAACCATTTAATTTAATATCAACTAAATTATCATTATTTATGAGTGCAAAAGGCCCCAAATTAAATATGTATTACACTACTCAGGCAGCAAGTTGTTCACAAATGACACTGGCACAGGGGATACAAAAGGTCACTCTGCTAGTTCTTAAATATATACAGCTAAAGGCAATTGAAATCAACTGTCTCACCTGTATCTAAAGGTTCATTACCAGGGAGGGGAGAAGGTTTAAAAAACAGATCAGCATTTTAACATGGCAGTCCCTGGTCTGCAATGAACCTGGGGCTTGGGGGATTTCTCTAAGGACATACTCTGGCTCTACCATTTAAATTCTATGATAACAAAGGCATTATTTAAAGAAATAGAGATTTCACTGGGTGCTCTGAAAATATGATCAAACCTGGGTGATCCTGTGTTGTAGCTATAAGTATCCCTCCGAAACACTGAAGTACCACTCAAAAAACCCCTCAGAACAAGTATAGCAGCACTTATAAAGCAAAATTTGCCTTCAAAGTTAAGCAGAGTAAAAGGCTCTTGACTTGGTTCTTAGTCTGCTGACTCAACATGGGGACAGTTAAATCAATGGCAAGTTGGGGTCTGACTACTCTGCTGAATCAGTGCACCACTCACCTGGAATTCAACACTGACCCAGGCAAGTATTTTGTTCTAATTATTATATGGAATAAAGGAAACCAAGGCAGAGTAAGTTACACTGTTTAAGACCATTCACCATGGGTAGAATAAAAATATATTCAGCCCCGTATTTTACTGATGAAACATTCCTTCAAGTAAATTAACTTCACAGATTTCATCAGGAGTACTTCAGGGTTTCCCAACTACCCTCTACAGAGCTATGTGTGACACTAGCAAGTGTATGTGCTGCACAGAACAGGCAAATCATTCCAGCCATTGCAGCCTGCTGCTGAAATCCATACAATCTCAGGAAATCCAAAAAAAATCCTTTTTAAAAAAAACTTGTTTACACCCATATAATTCAAAGCAATATATTCAAGAATAAAATACGTACAGAGATGAAGACTCTCTTTTTTAGAGTGATAACAGTTACCTTAAGGATCCTTTTACTTAATCAGTTTCAAAACAATTTTGAAACGTAACTATTCCTCTAATTTCTTAACATCTTTGAAAGAGAGCAGAAGTGAGTTCTGTTGGTGTTTTCACAATGAAAAGCACTAAAACAGTACAACATTTTCAACTCCAGTTTAGGGGCAGTCCAATAATTCTGAAGTTTTCTGCAAGGCTTTTTTTAAAAAAACTTTTCCTCCCCCAAATCTGGAGGCAGCACAGTATCAAGTCACATAGGAAAAATGACAACCTGAAAAAGCAAAACTCTGATCCCTAACTTTTAAATCTACAATCTCAACTCCAGCATTTGCACTTGCATCTAAACCAGTACGCACCAGTTGCCTGCACCAGTTTCAACTCCCACTTGAGACTAGACACAAAGTCAAGAAAAAGAGAGCAACATAGTAATCCTAGAACCCATGGCAGAACTCCTATGAAATCAGCAGCAATTTTTGCTTTTTCCCTGCCTCACTGCAATAGAGGAAATGAAGGATTAAGCAGCCCCAGAGCAAGTCTGGGTGTCAGGCTTGCTCAAATCTTTTTACCAGACCCCTAATGACTGAAGACAGTGGGTCAGCTTAGGACAAGCTAGGGTTGACTGCACTGCCTGCCACATTCATGCCACATTAACGTATAAGGCTGTTCAACCATCAGCTCTGGAATTTTTGCAGAGTATAACCATAAGGTTTTTGTCTTATCATGTGCTACTTCACCCTGAAGTGCCATACCAGAAAAGGCATGTTCAGCAGCTGATGGCTGAGTGTGTCAGGCATTCAGAAGTGCTGGCTGTGCTGCAAGTTATGGTCACTGTGCTGAATAGCTGATGCCTGGGAGGCCTGGCTATACTTTGGTAATATACCTGGTAACAGGTATGTGAACAGGAGTATCAGGAGTGTCCCAATCTGTCACATAACCACAAATAAAATCACAGAAGGACTTCGAAAGATCACCTGGTCCAGCCTTTCATGGGAAAGGGAACCTAGATGAGATTATCTAATCACTCTGTTCAGCTACATCTTGAAAACTTCCAGCAGTGGGTACTCCACCACATCCCTGGGGAGGTTATTCCAGTGAGTGATTGTTCTCCAAATCAACTGTTCTCAAAATACTTACTTTTTTTAAAATATTTTATCTTGATGCTGTGCAGCTCTGAGAATTCCAGTAGAGCTCAGGCAAGTGCTTAAAAGAATGACAGCCTCTATGCTAAAGATCCCACCATTTAAGACACAGCACAGCAGGCAAACCTCAGCTACGCAGGCAAACCAGCAGAGTCTGAAGCTCCTCCTGCTGCAATTCCACGCCGAAACCAAGGCAGTCTCGCTTGACAAACTGCAATCTTGTTGACTGTACTGCAACAGTTAATCAAAGCTGCCTATTTTACTGGCACAGAACTGAGAACCGCTGCAACAAGAATCTGACATGTTCATTTTGGGCATAAAGGCACCACATTTTCCAATCCGAAAGCATTTAACAAATATGTACTATATTTGCTAAAAACATTTCTGTGACACGTATGCAAATATTTCACAACATGTAAAGAGACTAGAGATAATTATAGTTTGAATCATTACCACAAAGTCAATATCTCCTATTCTGCAGGAGCTGTTGAACAGGCTTTCATTAAGTTTCAACAAATGGCCAAAGGTCTAAGAAGTTATGCACACTTGCAGGCTGGATAAGCACACAAGATGCATCATGGAATATATCAATAAAACTATTCCCAAATGCCGAGTCCTAATTTTCCACTTGTCATTTTAATTACACAGTATTAATAAAATCATAATTTCAAACCCTAGGAACACAATCTAATGTTGACTTTGAATAACATTTTGGCTATTCTGCAAATTAAAATCTGCTTTTTAAGCTACAGCAATTTTTTTTTTTAATAATGAAGGGTTTTATAACAGTCCAAATCTTTTCTATTTTTGTCCCTAGAACTCATTTTTCTACAACAGTCAACATTTTTAAAAACTACTTGTACTGAAAACTCTTATACATTTGTGTTAAAAGAAAACAAAACCCAAACATTTGCTTCTGTGATGTCCTAGACAAATGTCAAAGCTCTATTTTGAGCACATATTGGCGTCTCAACAATTCAGGCTAGACTACTTTCACATCTCTGAATAAAGAAGGTGGATTATGATATTGTTATTTTGTAACTGTGCTTATTAACAAATCGTTTTTATTTTTGGGAGACAGTCACAAACTCTGACCAACCTTACCTGGCCTTCTATAGAGGACACCTAAATGAGAATATGGGTACAATTATATAAAGACTAAAAGGAAAGTTTACTTTTGGCTTTTCATATAGACTTCTACCAAATCAGGTTACTTTATGAGTCCCTTTTTAAAGAGACAGCATACAGAAGCTTTCTATTTAACAAGGATGATGAATCAAACACCTTCAATCTGCCACTCCAAGAAACACTATAAAGCACAAAAGCTTTTTTTTTCCACACAAATTTGAGTGGTTACAATAAATGTTTGTTGTGAAACAGAGTTAAACAAGCCAGCACAAATAACATATGTCCGATTTCATTGTGATTCAGTTTGGCTTATTTTACACAGACAAACAAACATCTGCATACTCAGGTTAACACAGATATCCACATGTAATTTATACTGTGCTCACTGAGCTCTTTACACCTGTATTTAAATCTTTGAAATTACCTTACTCTTCAAACAACAGTACTGGCATAGCTTGGTTTTCCACTCGCTCCAGACCTGGCAGTGGCTGCTCACAGCAGGACTTACACTTTGTGCATTTTCCTGACGCTGCTGGGTAACAGCCGCATGCCAATCCACCTTACCCTTTCACTGGAACCCTTTTCAATCTCTAATTTGTAAATGGATCAGCTGTCAGCACTGAAAACAGCACTGGAAATCATTGCTATTCCCCTTGAGAATACCACTTAATAGGCTTATGCAAATTATGTATCTTTTATTTACTGCCCTAACCAAATCTAACGGGAACATGCTGTCAGGAACAGCCCTTTCCCCAGTCACATGCTCAGCCCACTCATTAGGGTGGTTGAATGCAGCACTTTGATTGTCATTCAAGAAATAATAAAAGCACCTCTTGGGACATACCGCTGAGACAAGCATACTCATGGAGTCTTAGTAAACTACAAAGTTATAAATTCAATTATTTGATAACAACCTGCACAAGCAAAGTGCTTTTAAACTTCTGGGTTATTTGAAGTACATCTTCACATGCAAGGAAATGTGTCAATAGCTACTGCAAGCTGGCTGCTGCTGCAGCTACTGAGAAACATTTCCGAGATGAAAATCATCACACATTTGGTTACATAAATGTACTTTATATGTTAAGTTACTTTCCTGTTTCAGATATAAGCACCAACTCCATTTTAAAAGCACGGGGCACGGGTCAGATGAGCTGAAAAAGGTTCATGCAACGGGAATAAACACTCGTGAGAAAGTCTAGAGACCTGAGCAGTGCTTATTGGGGTTTTGACACTCTTCAGAGAGACAGGAGCTTTCAGGTTTCAGAATAAGCATGCATGAGCATACCTTGCTTGAGTGCTGGAACACTAGAAAATGAATGCACATGCAGCAGTCTGCCCACCTCAGCAGGTCAGATTTGCTTCCTGGTTTATGTATATTCCAGTTGCCAAGGTCAAGATATTATTTTTATGTGCCAATAAGTTGCCGTACTGCAGGCTGTGTCACAGAGATGATTTACACTTAACAGCAGAATGCAACATTTTCATAACACTTCCCATAAAAAAGCTATTCCTATGAAGTTACCAGGTTTTCCTTTTATGCAGGGAAGGGAAGGATTCCAAAGATTTGCATACATATGTTAATGTTAAAGTAAATAATCCATTTATATTTTAAACTCCAACACTTCACTCTGTGCATATCAGGTAACTTTTCTCAGTGAGGGGGGGTCGGGTCGGTCTCTTCTGCTGTGCCCATAGTGAAAGGACAAGACGAAACGGCTTTAAATTGCAGCAGGGGAGATTCAGACTAGACATTAGGAAAAATTCCTTCACTATAAGGGTGATTGGGTATTGGAATCAGTTGCCCAGGGAGGTGGCAGAGTCACTGTCCCTGGAGGTATTTAAGATGCATCTGGATGTGGCACTGGGTGATACGGGTTAGTGGTGATGTAGGTAGGCGGTTGAACTGGATGATCTTGAAGGTCTCTTCCAACCTTGATGATTCTACGATTCTATGATTTCAGGGTTTCATGTCAAAGATTATGTTCAGTAATGACTTTGTCAGGAAAAGTTCCAAGCAGTAGTATATCAAGTCATCTTTACCATGCACTACAACTTTTTTAAGAACAAGTCTGAATCTGCATCTGGTATCTACTGAGTTACACAGGCTTTTTGGCAATAAACTTGTCTGCTTTCAGAAGGTGCGAGAGGAACAGAAAACATTAGTTTTAAAACAGCATTTCAAGAGGATATATTAACCATTTTCAGGAGAACTGCACAGAGCAAGACTAAATTCTAGTAACCCTACTTTCCAGTTCCCTTCTTGTTCTCTTACAATGCAAAGACACCGAAGCTCCAGCCGTGATTCCATTTTTTATAATTTTAATCTACATCTATGAAATAAGACTTTTCTGTGAAGTAAGTGAAAGAGGAGAACAGCCTCGCTTCCACACTCCTAGTATCTCAAGGAGGCAAGACGCCTAAGAGACATGTGAGCATTGCGCAACCTTAGCTTGGTTGTGTGACTGTATTTATTACAGCCTGGCTATCTCACTTGATTTTTGTACTCTTTCCTCATTTAGAAAGAAAACATCGCATCCACACAGACAATATAATAGGAATGCTTTTGTTGAGTGTTGTACCTCCTCTATCTTGTCTGCTAAGTAACTACCCAAAATTAACATCCCACAGGAATACAGATGATGTGTAAGCAGGTACCATGTAATAATACAAAAAATCTCCAGCTAAAAAGGATACCGATTTCAAATTCAAATGTTTGCAAGGGGAAAAAAGAAAATAAAAATCTTCATTTTAAATAGAGAAAGCTGCTCAAAATGAAGTAAGGAATAAATGCTGAACATCTGGGGTTGGAGGAAAGATAGAGCTCGAGCTAGCACATAACTATCCAGCCAAATAGAAACGATACTTCTGTTCTCCATCAAAAAGAAAAATACACGAAATCTGTGAATACAGGAATACAGGAATAACCATTTAAGCTCAATCACCCATGTTAAATGCGTTGCAAAAGGGTTAGAAAGATTGGGTGACATGCCCCAGGCTGTGCAAGAAGGTCTGTAACACCTCCTAAAGCAAACTTCCTCTCTTTCCTTCTGAAGTAAGCAGTTACGTTTTCTCACTGTCTGAGTCTACTCAGAAAATTTCATCCACCCTTGTATCTCAATGACTTTAAAGCACTGAAAAAGAAAAAAGCTATTTCATAGTTTCAAGAACTGAATAGTTCATCTGCCAAAAACCCACATTTATTCAATGCAGCACTTCACTGCACTCAGCTTGGCAATGCCTGCGTGGAGAGGATCGGACTCTGCTGCTACTGCTGCCTCAGTGTTCTCATTCTGTGCCAAGCAACCATTAAACAAAATAATAGTATTTTATGTGATTTTTTTCCCCCCAGACAGTATGAAAAATGATCTCTCCTATTGTCTGCCACTCGTCAGGCTCCCTACAGCAGTCAGCTGTCAAATCCTGGTCTGGGACAGCTGGCACATTACTCTGACTGCACAGCTGGGATTAGCAATACTTCTTAAATTGAATCTCAAGAGGGACTTCTTGGGTAGGCTTTTTGGTTGTTTTTTTGTTGTTGTTTGTTTGTTTGAAGATTCTTTCAACTGAAGTTTTAAGTGCTTTCATCAACAACTCGTATATTAGAAAAGCCTAATTAGTCTAGACCCAGTATTGAGAAGCGTTGCCTGTTGTGTATCAGCTGGCCACCAAAGCTTTCCGATACAAGCACAGCCCGTTCGGATCTTAGGATTCATTTATTCATTAACAATTTGGAGGTTTGCCAACCCAATATTAAAAGTGACAGATGTTCACAAAATAATGTCTGACAACTGCAGCAGCTTTCTGATAAAACAGAAGTATGTTTCACTGGCTTAACTGCCATTAGCATATCCAATACAAAATAAGGAATATAATAAAAAGTTGAAGTATTAAGTATTCATACATTTTAGATTAACTTGTGTCCCAGAAGAACTAAAAAATTCTGTTTGCCACTTGTAAACTCCCATTTCTGTTTACATATCAGCGTGTTTCTGCCTTCTCTCCTAAAATCTACTATTCCTCATATACTTTTACTTATTATTATTGTAGTATATGCTTTTTGGTTGTGCAATGCTTTCTCTGAAATCCACCTAGAACAAAACAAAACCAAAACATTCAAATCCCTTCCTGCCCTGTAAGTAGAGATAACGTTAAGCAACAGTTAGGACTTCTGCTCCTGATGCACTGAGGGCATTCGCTGAAGTTCAAGCTGCTAACCATAACCACATATACTGAAGAAAATAATGTAGATTGAATAATCCAAAAGGGATTATTTGGTTTTCCTCAAGTCTAGCTACTCATTACCATACATAGGCATAACAAACCTTATTCTCCAGCATCTCAACCTACATCTGAAGGTAAATGGGGTTGCTTACATAGCTACAATTACCTCTAAAATTGATTCAAGATCTCCTACCACTGTTTCCTTGGATGAACAGGAAATCTTGGCATCCAGCTGTGATTACATACAAAAATGAGCTCAAGATGGTATCAACTCATCCTTCTTCCTGAAAATCTAACCACCAACATTTCAGAATAAATACAAGGCTGGGAATCTCAGCAGATTTATCTTTTTGCACAAAGAAAGCTGATTGGTGAGAAATTCTCTCTCCCGAGTCAGTTAACTCTTACATTTGTGATAGTGTCAGCACTAATGGAAGGAAAAACAATATAGAGGAAGAAACAAGGGAACACAAAGTGAGGCACAGCTCCTGTACAAAAATTAATTTATCCTATAACCATCATATGAAAGAGGGGTATACCATGCTTCTCTGCAGCCTTTGCTGCTTGCCTTCTAAAACAGGACATCTTCCAAATGATCACAAAATAAAACCCAAAAAAATTCCTGTTAAAAGCTGGTACTCCTAACTGAGACAGTAAAAAATACCACAAAAATTAAAATGTTAATCATCAGACTCTTGCCACTTACATTATTAAATTAACCCCATATAAAATGCGCCTAGTTCAGGGACTCAACAATAAGGTCTGTTAGGAAAGGCATGGGAGGTGGAAGTATATGTGCAGCATCTTTTTCATAAATACACACACACATATATATGAATTTTACACATATGAACTTAATATATATGAATTAATATTTTATATAAACCGTTTTATCTTTATACATCATATATGTTTTATATATACAAAGTGTATATGTAAGGGTTAAATATTTTATGCATATAAGTCGTATTTTATTTATTAAAAAAAAAAAAAAGACAACCCAACCCATCACACAACTTAGTCATGCACCAAAACCTGAGCGGCTGGTAGCCTAGTAAGACAGTAAATTAACTCAAGTGAAAAGAAAACAGGGTCAATTCCAATTCATCTCTGATCTACTTGCTGACCTTATCCTTATGACAACTATAAATTTAAACTATATTATCCTTGCAATACTATTAAAGTAGAAGAATGCAATTTCATCGGATAGAGTTTGACATTCAGATGCCCCAGGTCTCACAGTACAAGCATGGAATTTCTATTTTGTACCAAGTCGTTTTAGGCTGTGAACACGGCGAGTGCAGTAGCTATGCACCCCAGCAGCATCTCGGGAAGGACAGTTTGAAAAGGCAGATGATAGATAGCCCTAAACTGCTCTCAGTGATAGATTTCAGCCCCTCGGCTGAAAGTAAGAGAATGGCAAAAGCGTCTCAAGACAGTGATACTCAGTTATAATTCATCGATCTAGTCAAGATAGGAAGTCCCACTTCCACAGCACTCCAAAGATAAAAGCTAGAGCTTTTCCTTGTTAAGATATACAAAAAGAATAACTAAAAAAGGAAAGGACGTTTAAAAAGCCCGAACACACTGTTCATACTCATGTTATAGGTTATCATGAGACATGAGCTTTGACCTTCAACTGGTTTCCATCACTTTGCAAAAGCAAGGAACAGGAGCTGCAGACATGCAGTTCACGAACAGCAGACATTAATGTACACAGAACTGCCCAATGAATTTTAAGCAGCCCATGTGGAACAAAAAAAAAAGATTATTTTTACATTCATGGAAAGTTGAGCCCATATCATTTGCTCAGAGTGAACAAACCAACTACAGGAGAACAAACTGGTTACAGGTTCACAGTTAAAAATAATCACTCAAGTTTCTCCCATCATCTTAAATTTCCTTAAACGCTATGTAATCTCTCATGACTGAAGAACTTGAGTCACCCTACATCAGTGTCATTATGCTCGACACACAGCTATACTTGCGAAAAACTTCATGTCACTCATATCTAAACAACTGGTTTGTTATTATGCTGAGCCACTTCATTAAACATTCCCAAGGTAAACCCTGGTCACTAACATCTGTAAAGACACTTCTGAGCTTTGAGAGCTTCACACTTCTTTGCAAATATGTCCATGGCTTCCAGCAACATAGGGTGCTTTTTCTGTGAATCACAAATGCCCACCACATTTCAAGGAGGATAAAATTCTAAAGGAATTGAACAAAAGCACCAAAGAGAATTAAGAATAGGAAAGTTTGGGTTTACTCTTGAAACAAATTAAATAGATGTGGCATTCAGAAATTAAATACTTGTATGTCACTGATTGTGTAGAAACATTATTAGCTTAGCCTACAAGTTCCCTTCCCCCTTACCACCCCAAACTGGAACACTACTCCCCTTCCTATGGGCATGCAAACACTCCATTTCTTGAAAGCAAACCTGAAACACAGTTTTTCACACAGTTTCCTATGGTGCTTCTGTCCAAGTACTGAGCTCTGCATTACAGCCCAACACAACCCAAGTATTCTGAAACCCCGCACAAGTGTAGCTGAAGACTATCTGAAATATGTACAAGGAAAAGAATACTCTGATCAATAATCCAGATGTAAAAGGTTGAACATTCCATATAAACATTAACCTGCTGAATTTGTACCTCTATGGAACTTGCATAACTAGAATTTATACTTAATGCTTTTGACAAAAATACTTTAATGCAGGTTTGAACCTTCCTGCTGTAAAAACACGAACTAATTTAGTTCATATATGTCTTTTAGAGGCACAGCATTTTTCAGATGAGTAACTGAGAAGAGCTAATAATTCTTTAGCTGTAAAAGCTTTATGTAGACAGTTCTATGTGCATATAAATTGCTTTTGCCAGTCTTTGTGGATTTGACCTACCTTCCTTATTACTTTCAAACTTGAAGCTAGAAGCAACAGAACAACTACTTGTTCTCCCATTTAAATGCTAAACTCCTTGCCATTAATTTCCCTTTAACTGGGTGAGTATCTTCAGAGCTGCTATATAAGCCACCAGGAAGCAGGCAGCAAAGTCACTCCTACAGAAGAGAACTGTGCAGCATTCTGTTCCTGAAAAAAACTAAAGCAGCAGACAGAGGTGAGACACAAGGAAGCACAGATGTCTCCTGTCAGGATAGCTCAGCCCCTTCAGTGGCAGAGGCCAAGTTCCAGTTTCAGTACTTCCACCTGGGGCCCTGTGGAAGCAGCTGTGACCTGTTCACAAAGCCCCAGCTCTGCCCGCAGGAGTGTCTCGTAGCAGCAGCAGCCGCCCTGCCTGCAGCCAAAATATCACAGCTCCCCACAGCCCGTCCCACTCCTGTCCTCCCACGGGGATACAGTCACAACCCCATCCAGACAAAGACAAGCAACTGGAAAAAATTGTTTTCCAGTCTGTCACTTGCCTCACCCCAGTAAAATTCAAGCTCCCTGAAGAGCCTTGTCCCTAAGTTCCTACTCCTTCACCATAAGAGGATAGTGTCATCCTAGAGATTCTTCTTACCTAACTGACACACCGGTTGCTATATCAACTTGGTAGCAAACATCTTGCACCAGCAGAGCACATGCCTTTTCTAAACTCCCTCTTAACATTCAGACAGGCACAAAATCATAATCTATAATAATCTGCCCCGATTTACCTTGCATATTTTTTCAAGAAAATATCTGAGGAATTGCCTAGCTCTGTAGATATTACGGTCAAGAAGTTCCAATACAAGAGAAGACGCTGCTAGGCAAAGGAAACCAGAGATGCCTCTGCAGCCAGGCAGGCAAGAAACTGATCTAGCTGAAGACCCATAGAAAAAAGGACAAGCGAGATCGTTTTCAACTACATCAGTTCCCACCTACCCCAGCACTAGCACAGAGTGGATGCCAGGACAGCTCCACCTCTTTTAGAGACCAAAGCACTTAGACTACAGCAAGGTGAGCATGTAACAGCATCATTTGAAATTCCTTTTAACTATTACGCCAGTAACTACAGTAAAAACTGAAAACAACATGCCAACACTTGTGTTTAAATGAGATGCTCACACTTGATAGACTCAACCTAAAATTACATTTCAATTCTCCACTGTTTTTCCACTAGAAGAATTTAACATTTCTCATACCACTATCACTTTTCTCCATTTACCCAGTTAATACTTCACTATACCTTTCTTGGTTTTAATCATTAGCAGCTGTTCCACATCATGAAATGTTTTAGAAGACTATTATTGCTCATAAGTGCTTAAGAAGTGTCCAAAGGTATAATAAAATATAAAGATGTTATTTTTCCAAGCATAAAAGATTAGCAGTAAGAGAGAAATTTCAAGATTGATTATCTTCAATGACCACTGAAAAAAATCAGCTGTTCTAAAAAGAATAAAATACTTACTGAAAACTGAGAGAAGTCAAAGTAATTTATGCTTTAAATTTCCCACATTGTGAAATGTAGGAAAGGATTCACAAAGAATTGTGAAAGTAGAGCCACAAGAACAAAACTGGCTCATGAAAATATAACATTTAACATTTCCTTGGCTTAGAGTAAATGCTGATCTTGAAAAGAAAGAAAAATAACCAGCAGACATGGTACATAAAACTTTTCTCTTTCTTTTAAGGCTTGTCTTGTTAAGCTAATTATAATACTTGAACCAGCACATGGCAGAAATTTGACTCAAGTTCAGTCAGTCAAAATATTCAACCTTCAATTCCTACACCATCCTTTCCATACCCAAGGAACTATGGGATGCCTTCCAAATCACTTGCAACATTAGATAACATTCAGTTACAAAGTATCCCTAATCTAAATGCTGCCTTAATTTGCATTTGCATATTGCATTTTCAATTTATATCATATCATTCACCTCCTCCATAACAGTATCACATTTTCTTCTCACATTCTTCTGTGTCCTAAAATAAAGTTTCTCTTGCAGGCCAAAGGAATATTTGCTTGAATATCTTTATTCTCAGCTGCTGTCCTCTTCTTATGTCCTCTGCTGTGTTCATTCTTCAATCCCATGCCCACCTCTTCAACACAATACAAACAAATGAGTTAAACCATTGGAAAAAGTTACCAGTCGTGGGGGATTTTTAATCTCTTCATGTCCTCAGATCCAGACAGGATGCCTTTTGAAAGGTACACTTAGAAAAATTCAACTCCAGTTTAAAATGAACAGTGGCAGTACTATTTCTCATTTCCAATAGATACTGATTTGTATTCCTTCCCAGCATGACCATACCAAGATCAGCATGGCACAAGTAACTCAGACAGGCTTCTCCTTTTCCACACTGCTAGCAGATAAAACTAATTTTAAAATCACAGTACTAGTGAGGTTGGCTTTTCTTCTCCATCTGCCTACCTGCAGAGACTCTCTACAAGAAGCACAGTCAATATTACCACAGAAAAAGAGCATGAAACACAATTTTAAACAATGCCTTCTGGTCTTGGCTGTGTAGGGGACAGATTTGAGAGGATCATACTGCCACTTAGCTCCTCAAAAAGTGACATTTGTCATTTTGTTTTCCCACGTTTCCCTTACTCGAGGACACCAACACTTCTTCCCATCCATACGCTTTTCTGAGCGATTTACTAATGCAACCCCATTTTGTTCAGGCATGTTTGCCAGACACCCTACTTCTCTAGCACAACTTCACAGGGGCCTATACAGAACATATGGGGCCAGTAGGAGCAGGCAAAGCAGTCTGTCTTGATTCAGTGAGCTAGACCGGGTTCCTGCAGGAGAAACACACACACAGAGCTCAGAGGAGAGGAACAACCGTGCATTGCAATAAGCAGGAAGCTCCCACAGGAGCAGCGTGGTATAGGTAATTAAGGATGGGAAGACTGCCCCACCAAGCTGGCTCAAGAAGATTTATACTTCATTTATTTATGACTGAAATAAAGCTAGAGGCTATGGCCTTAATTGTTTAAATTTCTTTTCACTCATTCAAAGCAAAGCTCCTGTAAGAGATTTTTATGCCCAGAGTCTGTAACTCTTTCTTTATCTAAGGTGATGAGCAGAGAGCCCAGCCTGCAGAAGGTAAGAGGCTCCCTCCTGAATGTTCCTGCCAACAATACAGCTCTTCACAGCTGGGACAAATCAAAGCCTCATGGAAACAAGGAGCATCAGCTCCATGGGACCAAGCAGATTTCCTGTGATCAATGGCCTAGCTCCTGGTCAGTCAGAAGGATATTATTTGGAAACAGTGTACTATGCACATTTTTCCTTTTTAAAATAGTCATTAAATTGCAATCTGCATGTTAGTGATACTGTAATGAATTATCCAGGGACTCATTTGGGCTAATAGCTGATGAATCATCACCAAACCCACATTTTTTTTCCTGTAATTACCAAACAATTCCAGCTAAAAATTACACAGCTCAGACACAAATTCAGAAATATGCCCCAAAATATTGTTTAAAATGTGCATGAGTAGTTTGTTAAGCAGTAAGTACAGCAGCAGATGTCTGTGTCAGAGAAGACATGCACATATACAAAAATAATTCTCCTGATTTTAACTACATGCTGCACTGACAGTATTTGAGAGGCTTCGGACATGTATTTGTTAGTTAGTCTGCTTTATTACTATTTCAGGAAGCAGTATTTCCTTTAAAAAATTAGTGCTGTATAATTTCTAGTAGCATTCCACAATTTTAGCACTCAACTTCTAGAAAATCACTTATCCAAAAACTATGTCATAGTTATAAATACTTACAAAACTATCACTCAGCGAGTATTCAGGCACTAATGATTTTAAAGGAAACTGGCATTTTAGAATTTACAAATTCTATGGATTCAGAGAATATCAATTACAACTAGGCAGTTTTAATGCAGAATATTTGGCTCACTCACCCTCATCTAGGAAACCACTGCAATATATTAAACAAGGCTATAAATCAGTGATTAAGCACAATGAAAACTGAGGCTTGAATAACCTACTAAAAGTACTTAGTAAATGATGTTTTAGTGAATTATTTTAAATCATACAGTACCCTAATATTTCATGAGATACAAGACCACGCATCTCTCTCAGCCACTTCAGGTCCGTTCAACCATGAGACAAAGCATGTATCATTGCAACCTGAATCACACCAGATGCTGAAACCCGAGCATGTAAGCAACAGTCTAGCCAGCTCACATCGCTCTGCACTGCACACACCACCAATCCCCCAGAAAGATCTTCACTAAACAACAGGTTCAAAACCTACATTGTTAAACACAAGTTTCAAAGTACTTCAGTGAACAGTACTTCAGCCACAGAAACACTTTGCAAAATAGTCTCCTCTCTTTAGGACAGCAAACGATGTGATACTTCAGCATATTCAGCAGAGTGAAGATAACTCGTGAGGATGCTTCATACGGAATTAAGGATTTATTTTTTTTAACCCACAGCTTCAGTAACTAAAAGTTGGCACTGCTTAGTTCAGGAGTGTTAGAGTGGCTATTAACTTGCGAGCATCCCTTGTTCAAGAAGACAAGCAGCACACTGCAGCCACTGGAAAAGCCACTGACTTGTGAACAACTCCTGTCAGACCTGGGGAAGACTTTCCTGGCTCCAAGGAGAATGTGTTTTTCAAAAAGCTGTAACAAAAGTGTTCAAAGCAAGTGCTCTACTCATCTGGCATCTTTCTACAGAGGATTCTTATTTACAAAAGCAACAAAAGGTCTACAAGATGGACTGTGCGCATCAAAAACACCAAGTTCACAAGGGTTCAAAAGTACTTTGAAATGTAAAGTTTTCCACAGAAGTAAAGCCCAGCTCATCAGAATTATGTACTCCATAGCTTATGACACAGAAAGATAAGATCTGTGATAAGGGCAAATACTCAAATAAAACTCCTAAATGATACCTTCTATTCAGATTTTAAACATGATTAAAAATATTTAGGATGACATTTTATGCTGCACACATACTTTAAGAGATATATAGCAGCCATTTATTTGAACTATATGGCTTACCAGCAACTCAGACTTCCAATCCTACAGATTTTCAAATTTTCCTAAACATAACAGGGATTGGCACAAATATCTGAAGTGCTGCCTCAAAGGTGCAAGGAACTTAAATATTTATAGCTACTTTTTCATAAACTACAGAAGTTCTTAGTAAGTTGCTAAAAAAATAATTTAAATAGAAATCATTAGAAAGGAATTTGAAGATGGATGTGGAGCAGACAGAAGGGTGCTAAAGCAGCTGACCTGAAAGAGGAATGAAGTAGTATTAGAACAGTAAGTGATCTACAGATCTGGATTATGAGTTTTTACAAAGGACTGTCTAAAAAGCCTCTGTTATGCAGTTTAATCTAGTAAGTCAGTCGTGAATGTTCTACTTAAAAATAATAAAGCCAGGGGAATGAACATTCCTACAAAACTGAGGAGCAAAAGTTGTCCAAGACAACCAAGAAATACATTTGCTCTGTCTGTGTAGGTTACAGAGCACTCCTGACTAACAAGACTTCTTAAAATTACATAGAATATATAACTGGACATCACAGATATTCTTAAAAAAACATGGTTTGGTTGTAATTACTGAAATTGCATGGGAAGGAAATGTGATTTCCTTAAAATTTTCCTTCCACTTTGTGGAATGCATTCTGTGTTGGCTGCTGTGCGTAAAAAGGCTTGAGGGAGCATTAGCAAATTTCATTTCCATTCATGGCTGATAAAAGATATTTTTTCATAACACTGGATGCTTGAAACACTTTGGCTAATATCCAAATGTAGGCCTACTTCACTTGTATGCAAATATCTTGTACTTCATATAAATCATTACTTGCTGTAATTATACTAGAAATATACAAGCACATTGTTACTAGGCTGAGAACCACTTGCATTCTGTAGGGAGGAGAATGTATGAAATATAATGCATCACAGTACTGACTTTTATTTAACTTAAAAATAAATAACTTCTATATTTCTCTTCCAGAATGCTAGCTTTGCAACATGTCTCCAAGGAACAATGCTCTTCTAGCTAGTGGGCTGCCCAGAGCAGTTTTGTGCTCTTGGACACAACACACTGCTACAGAAGGAGCAAAGAAGGCTGTCCCTAAGTGAAAAAATGCCACTACCAGAGTCAACCAGCTTGGTCCCTTGCTTCTTCCTTCCTTTGGGTATTTTCTAACTTGCCATCCCCTGAAAAGCATCGAGACTAAGTCAACTGTTTAAAATTAATTAATATGAAAGTATAAGAATAAGAGCTAGTAAGAGGAATGAGAAGATGCTTAATACAGAAAAATCAGTATATAAACACAAGATTGGCAAAAATCTCTCTCATAACATGGAACAAAAGGAGAGAGATATACCCAATTCAGGAGGAAAAGTCAATATAAGAGAAGTAATCAAGATGAATCACATGTCTAAATTTAATTTTCATGGCGAGTAACAGGCTTTCTTCTCAACATCACAGAGTAAAATTCTGGATGACTATGTCTTCACCTTGGTGCATATTAGATAATGTTTCCTTAATCCATTTTCTGTGCAAAGTCGACGTTACAACTAGGTATCACCCTCTGTTTCTTGGTATAGACTCACCCATCATCTCTAGCTGGGGAGACTCACTCGTCTGCTCTTTCCTGCTTTTATAAACACATACATATGTAGGTCATTGTAGATCAGTTTACAGTGTTTATGCATCTGAGAAGTGTAAGAAAAAATTATTGTATGTTATAACATTGGATTACAAGGCAAGTCAGCTGGCTGAGACAGAATCACGACATATAAAATAATTTCCCTCCATAGCCACAGTATTGATACCGCAGGCTCTTGGAGAGTCCAGGCTAACTCCAAAGAATCTGCAAGTACTGTTTAAGGCAGCCCTCTGTACGCTTATGTTTCCTACAGCATTCCAAGCAGCTAGTAAACACTCCACTTGAAAAGTTTTAAGGGTCCATAAAACAAGAGATAAAGGAGCAGGGAGGGAGTCACAGCGATCTTAAGAATTCAGTACTTTAATATTCTCTACCCTAAACCAAAAAATTCAATAGCAGAAGACATGTCTGACAGTATGTGATATGTCTGACAAGATGACTAAAATTCAAGTATAAACAAAACCAAGAAAAAACTACTGTAGGCTTAATTAGTTCTCAAAATAAATAACACTTGAAGTTTAATAAGTCTAGCCTTTGCATTTCCAAATGCAACAAACAATTTCATAAACTAGCATTAAAAACAAAGTTTGTAACCAGGGAGTACTTAGAGTCTTTGCAACATCAATACTGCTATTATCGTTAAATGCACTTTAAACGAATAATTCCCATAACGTTAACACAACAGCTAAATACTGCATATCTGCTAATAGCTCTATGCATATAGCTGACCTTCTTTTTATGCGTAAGAACACTGTACTTCTAAGTAAGTCCCATGAGTTACATCAGCAGCTAAAAATCCTGACATATTTAAGTAAAATTCATAAATAGCACAGTTTGTGGGTACCTCTTAAAAACTGAGCTCAGAAGTTCGTAATAAAACTGTAGTATCTGCCAAGGTCTTTCACCTTATCCAAGGTTTATCCTTTTATACAGAAGTGCGAGAACAGATATTTATTTTTTTTTCCTATCTGTTGTCAGAAAATAATGGAGGCAGCATGCACATGGCCAAGGGCCACACTAAGAAAGGGAAAGAGGAAAGAGTGGAATTGAGCTGCAAGTCATGCAATTAGAATTAATATTGGATGTGCCTCACTTCACACTCTGACCTACTTTTCACTGCCAGGTTGGGTACCATGGACATTCAACAAAACCAGAATGTTCTAAGAAAGCCACACAAATCCCCTTCCACTCCATCATCAGTTTAAATAACCCCTGCTCCTTTTCCCTAGTTCCTTTCCCTTGTTACAAAGATGGATGAACTCACCCCACCTGCAATGAAAGTTGAGGGTGATGCACCACCACACAGGATACTTGGAGCCAACCTAACACCTCCTCTTGCTCATTTTTCCACTGCAGGGGCTAGGGAAGATGCAAGGATGAGGAAGTAATGGTATCTCTAACAAGAGCTATTCAAAAATTGAAACTGAATGCAATGCTTCCATTTACAAAAGCATCCTGGAGCTCAACAATCACAGTGGAACTGTTTTGCTGTCAACAAGCAGCGTAATGTAATAATGAAATTGCAAAATCAATCACACATGTTAAAAGCACAAATGCAAATGGAATTCAACCTTTGTGGGCATACTCATAACCTCCCAATTAGACAATCACATACTAATGTTTCCACAGGACTCCTATCTTATTTAGCACACACAATACATTTTCAAAACAAACTCCTAACTGATCTAAGTTCATCCTCCTAGAGTCTCTGCAGCATTTCATCCTATTAATTAATGCACTGCCTCATCCTAGAAATGCAGCAAAGATCCAGTACACTGCAGTCAAACTGGTTCCCAAGTCCTCCCTAGGACACTCCAACACACAGCAACTGGAAAACTGCACTCACGCTGCTCAGTGCTTCTCACACCCCAGAGGAATCGGTTCTAATTCTTTAGATATGAACTGATCTACCTTACAGCAGCAATAATCACTTCAAAACTTTCATTCAAAAAATAAACAAATGGGAAAAATATAAAAAGTGTTACAAGTTACCCAGTTGGTTTTAGCATCCACAAAATGTGGTGCTGCAGTATACACATGAAAGAAGAAAAATGTACAATGCCTGAATCTTTCTATGAAATTTCTATTATATGCATTTGCATACCAAAACATTAAATGAGAATATATGCTTAGTGATAGAAAATTTTATTCTCTTATTCCTACTAAAACCAGAATTCTTACATTTAAACCATTCCACAATTTATCAACAATTTTCACAGTAACATACAGCACTAAACACCACGCTACTGCATCCATCGATCAAGCCTAGTTCCTGCAGTTAGGCATAGTATGCTCTGCATTTCTACCTTCTAAAAATTACATACTGCACTATGGTAGACATTTCTATAGGAGTTTATTTAAGTTCTTAATGATAGAGATCTGAAACTTCTAATTTTTTTGTTCACAGCCGCTTAGAAGAATAACTAAAAATTTCATTGTCGTGCCCTCATGTACAAGAGGTTTCAGGTGATACAAGGTCTTCCACACTTGCACACCAAGTACAATCCACTAACACTGCAGTTTATCCACACCAAATCACAGAAAACAATGTCTGACTTGCCTAAGCATAAACTAACCTATAAATGTTTATGATGGAAAAATGTTAAACCCAGGGAGGTTATGGATTACTTTCCAAATCCTTGGTACTTTTCATAAAATTCCATTTGTTCATTCTTTTATGTCAAAGTTTTTCCTTTTACCATTTCCTAAACAAAACTTCCCCACTCACTTTCCAAAATACAAGAGCAACATGAAATTGTCTGCATATTTCAGCATGGGAAATTGTGGAAGCAATATGAAAGCTGTGAGATCATTCTTTACCTAAGGCAGAAATCTTTTACTCTGCTCTGTTTTTAAAATAGCTATTTCTTTTCTACATGAAACTGACATTTATTAATAAATAAAATCTACTATCGGACAGTGGCTGTGCCAGGACAGGACATCTCTGGATTAGAACAGGAACTGAAAGGTAATTCCAGGACCACGCTCTTCCCATAGTTCTCAGACAAGATGGCAACTTGCACTGGCAGCCTCACAGTAGAGGAGTGGGGGGAGTGGTTAGGTTACTGTGCAACTGCTCATCTTCAACAATGTTGTCTGATAAAACTAGTTTATACATTTCACTAAACACTAAAGGAAAGATACTGCTTATAAATACAGCTAGTGGGTTGACTAGCACAAGTGCCTCCTGTTAAATAACAGCACAGAAAAAGACAGATCTAAAATACCAGTCGGAAAAAGAAACACTTTGCTTAACAGGAGTCTCCCCTCGCATGCAAGTTCAGAAAAACATCTTGCTAAACCAGATGGCTATTTCACTTGGATCTCTTTACTACAGTTATAGTTGCTAGATAGCAAAGGATACACAAGAAATTCACAATATGCACATAATAAATTCTGCTTTATAGAAATATTTTTAAAAAACCATCCTTACTATAACACTGTATTTAAAGGTTAAATGAAAGCAACATTTTTCAGAACACGAAGCACAGAGAAATCCTGAGTTATAAAGCTACTTGCCAAGGAAACAAAAGATCTGCATGAATACTTTTAATAAGCCTTTATAACCATGTTTTACAAGAAGTGCTTTCTTTTGTGCTCCCTCTCTCTGATACTGGCTCAATTCCTAATAGCAATGGTCCTGTTGAAAGTAAAAATCATGGTTTGAAGGTTATGTTATTGTAAAGATCATTTGTTACAATTTGTATCGGGAAGTGGCTCATCATGTATTGCAATTTGGTTCCCAGTGCCACGAACTGTGGTACAGCATCAAAATTATGACTGAAAGTGGCAGCTATTTAGAGAGGTACAAGCAAATTAGTAAGTGATAAGAATTAAAACTGTCAAAATTTCCCAGGTATTCAAATAATGTTACTCATAAATTAGAGGAACTACAAGGATATTTGTTATGCAAATAAAATTACTTTATGCTAATAACATAAAGCGTAAGTCGCACCACTTATCTTTTGGGAGCAATTCTGACCTCTGATACATATGGACAACACATCTGACTTTAAGTCAGTATTCTGCCAAGAGCAGAATCTTCTCATTTCTCCTCCTCCTTACTTGGAGTGTGTCCAATATAAAATCATTAACATTCATGAGCCTTAGTGTAAAGTGTACTTACCGGTGCTGGATTATCTTTAGCCTCCACACCAAAAACATTTCGTCGTTTCACTGTCAGCAAATCAAGACCTTTAGTATCATCATCATCATCGTCATCATCATCTTCAAAGAACTGCACAGAGTCTGGGTTTGGTACCCTGCCTGGTACAGGAACTTCTCTTTCCTCTTCCTCCTCTGGCACCTCTTTCGACTCATCCTCAGACTCATCACTCTCCTCAGCACCTTCACTAGAAGCAGAACATTCTTCAGTTTCTTTCCTCCTCTCATTTTCCTTTGTTTTGTTGTTAACAGACACCTTTCCACTGGAACTAGTTCTGCATTTCTCCATTCCTTCCTCATTTATCAAGGAGAGGTCATTTTTATTTTGTTCTGTCTCCGTCAAGTGATCTGTCACATCAGCCACCTCATTCGCACGTAGCTGTTTCCGAACTTTCTGAAGAAATCTCACACGAGGTGCCATTGCAAGACCAAGTGATCTAAAGCATGGAATTAAACAAATACATTAATCTGAAAGGTAGATACAAAAATGTGACTACATTAGAAGCCTTCATTGATGGCTCAAGTGATTTAATTAGGGAAATTCATATTGGTACATTTTGACCAACATATTTACAAAACGATATTTGGCCCACAACAGGACAATCTAGCTTGAAAAATGCAAGTGAACATTGGGAGAGGGAGGAAGATGGAATAACTGAGAACTCTCAAGAACAGTTTCAAGTCCTCCCAGGAGAGAAAGCAAATAAAGAACCTGAAAAGCTGCAGACAAGAACAAACTATCTGTGATTCACAGTAAAATCTGTTGGAAGAAACACCAGTGTAATTTGGTGTTGAAGATACATGGATATCATGTTAAGGACTGAGACAGCAGTGATCTCTGTCGGTGTCTTTCACTGCTGGAAGTGCACCCAGAACATTATCCCCACCATCTTGCAGAGATTAAGAGTTTAGAAGAACAAATGGATGGATAAGCAACTAATTGCAGGAAAAGCTAAGGGAAAGACATTTCTCCTTTAAAGGAAATCTCACCTGCCTGAATGCCACTACAGCAAGGCTTTACCTTGATGGCACAGGTAAGCACAAGTGCCAACAATACTATTATTTTACCCAGTTATTCATGACAATGCAAAGTTATACTAATACTCCATACATGAAGGGGAAAAAAAATAGCCAAAAAGCAAAAATACTGTATAGCAACAATACTAGAGAGCACTGCACAGGAAAAGATATTCTGTCTCCAGCAGTTCCTTTAACTTCAGTAAACTTTGTAATTTCCCACTATTGCTACACCTGACTCTGTCAAACCCAAACTCAAAAAAAGCAATATTTAAGTTTCTTTCTGAGTTCATGAGCCTTCTCATTAAGTGAATAAAAAATGCGAGGGGACACTGTTACAGTGCAAGGAATACACAGAGACCACAGCAACATTTAAAACATGAAATACTGAAGTGATAGTGTTTGTAATACTCCAGGCTTGTATGTTCACTTATCAAAGGAGTAAAGTATTTAATCAGCTTAAAATGACCACATATATACACATGCACACACAGACACACATATAAAACACGGGTTTCTTGCAATTCAGATTATGCACAGTTATTCATCACTTTCCCTCTCAATACTGCTCAATTCAAGAAGACAGCATTTTGTCTTCTCTTCCACTACACAGTTCTGAATAAAGAAGCCTGAGTTACATCACAGGAGAAAAATCAAATCTACACTCCCGATGGAAACATCATAAATAGCCCATGAAGCATCCAAACAGTACTGGCAAGCAGCAGGAGTGGGCTGTAGGCCCTGGAGAGCCTCAAACTGTTAATGGTAGCCAACGGGACAGAGCAGTCAACAAGAGAGGCACCCTGCTTAAATGATAAACAAACAAAAAAAAACCCAAATGCGACCACATCTGTGGTTAAACAGGGCAGCTTTGGTACAGGTCACATGTTAACACACTGAAAAGTGGGCACACACCCAAAAAGCAGCCCACGCTGCTAGGATGAGAAACAAGTTTTTCAACAAATAGTGTCTTAATTTTAACTTAAAGTTGATTTTGCTTAAGTATTTCTGATAACCCGGTACTGTTCTTCTACAAGCAATTAACAGCAATAATAAAGCAAATAGAGTTTTGTGAAAAAAACTCAAAGGAAGTTTTTACTCAGTGTATCTTGCACATTTATTGACAGTGCACTGCTGAGAGGGTAACACAACACATTTGGGAACTGAAATTGAAGCAGCCAGCAATCTCAAACATGTTTCAGTGTCTGACAGCTAACACTAACTACCTTTGCAATGAAACTATGCATTAAAGTTTGGCCTATTGAGTAATTGAGACAAAAATAACCAAACAAAGCAGATGTAATGCTTCAGCATTCAGCAGCTGGAGGAGATTCAAACCTGTAATTAGGCCTTAACACCAGGCACAGTAAAACACGTACAGAGAGATGGCTGCCATGTCAATGAATGTGCAGTTTCTTTGGCAATGGAATCAAAGTAGCAAAAATTAAAAAAATCCTTTGCAAGAGAAACACTTTTTTGCATTTCCAGATTTCACATTATTCTACATAAAGTATTGCTGTCAATTGTTGACAAAGTGCTGCTCGTAGCATTTTACGGCAACTATGCAATCTGTGTTCTCTTTCCCATGCAGACAGACACAATGTACACAGGGCTGCAAATTCAGATTTTATCACAGCTTCTTTGCTATGTCTCCAGAGCTACTACCAAAGATCAGGATCACGGCTGCAGATAAAAGTTTGTCAAAGTGAAGAAATTACTTTCTCCACAGAAAAAGTTAAAAAAAAGCCGAAAAGAGCAGCCCTTGATTTGGAGGAGACTTCACCACAGCTTTTCTCATTCAAACGTGGAATCCTACCTCACAGATTGCTTTTCTGCACTGATGCCTTACTTTAATAATTGCATAAAATTAAGTACCAGTTAGTGGTTGCCAATTTTTCTACATTGCTTAGCAACCCTACCAAAAAAGACCAGTGCTACCAGAATTTAAACGACATCTGAACCAAAAGTTTTGGGCCCCTCACTGCAAGAAGGACATTGAGGTGCTGGGGCATGTGCAAAGAAGGGCAGCAAAGCTGGTGAAGGGCCTGGAGCACAAATCCTACAAGGAGCAGCTGAGGGGTTGTTTAGTCTGGAGAAAAGAGGGCTCAGGAGAGACTTTATTGCTCTCTACAACTACCTTGAAAGGAGGTTGTAGCAAGGTGGGTGTTGGTCTCTTCTCCCAAACTACAAGCAACAGAACAAGGGGAAATGGCCCCAAGTTGCACCATGGTAGGTTTAGATTGGATATTAGGAAAAATTTCTTCACTGAAAGGGTTGTCAAGCACTGGAACAGGCTGCCCAGGGAAGTGGTGGAGTCGCCATCCCTGGAGGTGTTTAAAAGATGTGGTGCTCAAGGACATAGTTTAGTGGTGGAGCTGGTAGTGATAGGTTAAACTGTTGAACTTGATGATTTTAAAGGTTTTTTCCAACCAAAACAAATCTATGATTCTATAATAAAGCCCTCAGACCTGGAGGAAGAGAGGAGGTGTTAATTCAAATTTGGTAAGAAAGTATTAGTAGATAAGCTTAAAGAAAGTTGTGTACAAACAATCTCCAAACACTTAACTACATAACCTCTCAAAGATATGTCAGCATTTAGTCTCATTACTGCCTCTTTTCCATAGTATATTTCAAACAGAGGACAATTTGGGACAAACACATTCTACTACTGCTAAAAGTTTCCTCATACTGTAAGATCTGACACTTCCTTTAGAATTTACTTCTTAATCACTTGCCTAGAGTTCAGTCATACTAAAAAATCTGAATATATGAACCTGTTCTTCTTTCCATCAAGTAGAAAAAGTAGTACTAGTTTTCATTAACTCATTAGATGCCACTCAGACCACAATCCTACTCCAACTGCAGTTACAGCTACCCTTTGATTTTAGTGCTAGGATTTCACACACTCTTCTGGAATAGGAAACGTGCAAGGTTTTCTCATAAAGACAGACAAAAAGCAGGTTAAGTTATTTAGCCAGATTTTATAAATTATAACACAGAACACTAAAAAGACGCTAACACCACAATGTAGTCCTCATACTATGGTAGCCTTTAAATGGCAACACAAGTTCCGCTGACAAACCAAAACCAGTCCTCTTTCATATTTTGGTGTGAAATGCAATGACTGCTGGGGAGCAAGCTCCTATAGAAGGACATTTTAAATCAGCTTCTAAAAGCAATTCTGAAACAAATGTTTTTGTTACTATAAATTAAAATACAGGTGACAGTTTTATTCATCAACAGAAACTGAGGTGGCCAGACATGATCAAGGAATGCGTAAAAGTAACTGAAAAACAACAGTGCTCAGGTGCCTCCTTCAATTCAAAGCAAGTTCACAAAGATTTTCAGAAAATAAGTAAGAGTGTAGAACTCCAAAGAAATAACATTGTATGGCTTTAAGAAGAATACCACTTTTGTTTGCAGTTGAATAAGGAGCATCAAACATTAGTAACCTTTTTAAAAAATTAATTAAAATGAGTGGTATATCAGATTTAAAATACTGCCTCTTCTGAGGTTTGTTAATTATGCTTATAGAAAGATCTTGAGTATGTTTACATTAACACAGTAACTTTACTATGCCTGTATTTGGACCAGATGAAAAACTGGGCATCTTCCAACTCTTTTAAAAAATGACATCTTAGACTCTCAGAGCAAAATCTGTCCTTGCACAAAACCGGTTAAACAGGACATTTAAGACAAGTACAATCTTTTAAGTGTTGCAAGTGTTACTAATCTGCAACTAGAAGATTTCCAGTCCTTTTTCAGATATGAGCCAGTTGTAAAGAATCTGAGGTCACTTCTGAAGAACTGCTGCACAACAATTTTATACAAGTTAGCACTTCATTCTACTATTGAGTTACTACATATAAGAGATATTTAGTGACTTCTTCAGAATTATTTGAACACGCAAAAACACAGCACAGTGATTTCTTTTACTGCAGAACAGCTTCAGACAAAGATTTAAAATAGCCTGATAAAGGTTAAATACTCCCAGAAGCTATTTCAAGAGAAGGAATATCTATTACTTGCCTTGCAATATACGCTACATCTACATTTAACATTTAAAATGTTTTCAGAACACAAGATGAGCAACCACTTGAAAACAGGAGAAATCAAATCAACTGAAGTGACACAAATCTGAATTAACAGGCTCTCCAGATGGTCTGATTAATAACCAAAACGGACAGATAAATTGCTTTTGCTGTGTTATTTATTTTGCTAGCCAGCTTTATCCTTCTAAATTAAGGAGCTCAACGCATGGTACTCTACTAATAATAAGGAGGGCGCCAAGCTGATCTACAGTTTATGGGTCAAGATCAAAGAGAAAGCCAACAAAGAGGATGTCATGGTTGGAATCCAATCCTTTAGAAGACCAAGATGTAGCCTTCTTTAAAAAAGTAATAGGAGCACACACATTGCAGTTGCAAGCCCCTGGTGTTCTTGGCACCTGAGCCACCTTGACACCTGCTCAAAGGACAACACAGCAGGATCTGTAAGCAACACTTGCAAAATTAGCTGGGTACTAAGTTATGTGTATCAGACATTTCCTAAATAACTTGGCTTCAACCTGCTTTATTTACTCTTTATATACCAATACAGGGATAAACAGAAAGAATATGCTGCATTCCTCCTGGAAGGAGGAACTACCTTCCTTGGCAGCCCCTTAGAGTTGTGACTAACCTGTCCATCCAGTACACTCGCCTATTAAGATCTGTTCCTTGAGACTGCTATATATATGTTAGCATTCAACAAAATAAAGTGCCTGAGAAGTAAAATATTTCAAATCCCTGCCTTTTCTTTACCTTGTCTCCTATGCAGGAGGCTAGACTAACTAATTATGCCTTTCTACACTGTTGTTTGTTTAGGTTTTCTTATGTTTTCAAAGCAGTCCTTTGTAATGAAAAGATAAATTTCTCTTTCATGCAAGCATCGAAGTTCTCCTTCATCAAACTTAAAGGCTGCCTATGTTAACACAAGGCCTGCACAATTCTTCCTCCAGCAAATTATTCTTGACAGCAATTTCTTAATGAGAGGATACTGGAGAGAATACTAGCTTAAAGGTGATCAGTCTCTAGAATACATACATGCACACACACCCCTTTAATTTTTATAATTTTCTAGATATAAAATAATTTTATATAATAGACATAGTTTTATATAATATATAAAAATCAAAAAGACTACTGCTTTTTTGCAGACTCGATCTTCAGAGAATCTCAGCACACAGACATGCCAGGCAAGAGAGCAATGAAGAAAGTGGGCAACAGCCTGAACAGACTGAAATACAAACCTGACAGGGGCATTAAGCAGACTATTTTCCCTGCAGGAGTTTTAGTGGAGTAACATCTATCAGGCTAACAGTAAATCTCCACAGAACGGCTGAAATACTTTTGGAGAATACACACAGATGGTAAAGGGAAAAAAAGAATTCTCATTTCAGATTTTGCCATGAGTCTGCACACAGAATGTAAACCAAGACTGCTTCTGAATGCAGAATTCAGACATAACAGACTTTGAGGACCTTTTAGATAAATAAAGCTGACTGATCCACTGTATCAGTGTATGTGCACTGAAGTGAAAGGCAGGGGATTGCGGGGTGCATTTAGCTGTTCATTGAGAGCAGAATCTCCAGATTGTATCCCAGACACAATTCCTACTCCTCTCCAAACAACTGTCTGGTTTCTTCCATTTTAATACAGGAATGACTTATTAGTAACTTTGCAAAGCTGGGATTAGAACTGACACTGATGAAGGACCAAAACCTGGCAGAGAGGCCTGATAGGAACAGAATTGTTAGACCACTCTGCTCACATCAGTATTAGATACTACATGGCACACTACACTGAAATCCAGAAAGAGGCACTGGGATTCCAAAAGTTCAGAATTACCACCATCTGTCAGTTGGTTTCTTAACACACTGGTTAAATTTGTGTGGTCATCCCTCTTAGTCCTAATCTTCTGCCACTACCCCTTACATTCAGCACAGTAAGACCTACAATAAGGTTTTATAAAGATGCTGACAGGCGAAAGGGCAGGCAATGCATGTTGCAAAATTTTTCAAGTTTCTGCTGGTTCTCCTTTTTAAAAATTTCTTAGTCCATAAAGAAAGCACCTTTTATAATAGGTATTTTTTTAATACCTTAAAAAAACTTAATCATGTTAATTGCAGCACAGCACAGGAAGGCCAGGTGTTCTACAGTCTAGTAATTTGTCACATTTTGGTTCATTATGCCATGTGCTGACAAGTTTGAAGACTTAAGTCTTCTCTGACTGAAATTCCAAAGACACAAAATTAATTTACCACGCATCTTTGAGCATCTTCCTGCTCCCTTCTGACTACCTTATGTCCCATGAGATTATTCGAAAAATTCACGTCTTAGAACAATATCAGATGGTTGTCACCTGTAAAGTTAACCTGTCAAAATTAATTTCCCTCCCATACAAAATATGGAATGGTTCACATATATGTACAAAAATAGATATAGTAAAATAGATGTTATTCATTCCAGTGCAGATGTTTTGGCTTCACTGAGCACACTGAACCTTCTGAGAAGTAATTTTGTCCAAGGAGCAATGTCCCAATCACATTCAAAATGAGACTGCAATATATCATCTTTAGATACTCCAATTTCTTTTTAAATAATACACTTTACAGGCTGGCATTTAGCTATGAAGCTGAAGGGTAAATCTAAACAAAAACCAAAACAAAAAACACACAAAAAACTATTGTTCTCTATCCTTTCACTTCACAAGTTTTGTCTCCTATTGTATACAGCAAATGTATCTTCTCTGCTACTATCTATCTTACTGCTCAGAGTTATTTCTCTCTGTAGAGATACATTGTTTTTACACATAATTTTTATTTAGAATGTCTTTGAAAATGTGCAAAAGCATAGCATAAATGTGAAACTGTAAATACATTACAAGACTGTCCAATTTGGTGTGTTAACATAGTCAAAACAGCTATTTAAAGCGATCACATACTGCAAAACTTCTCACTATACAGTTTTCACTTTACAAGTTGATCATACTTACAGGGCATATTCTGCTAGAGGCAATTTGAAAACATCAAATACTTCCTTATTCTTCATTAAGTAAACTGAACGCAAGTAGGACACAAAACACTGAAAGAAAAATAAAAGTATTTAACAAAAGAAAAGAAACAACTCAATTACCAACACATGAAACTAACATTACACTGTTGCTCGAAACATAAAACAGAAATTCACTATTAAGTGGCCTAACATTGATTTCAGACTGAAATTCTTCTATATAATAACCATCAACCAAAATTTATCAGTACTACAGAAGCAATGCAAATCTCAAGTATTCAAATATGTCATTAAATGCCCATTAATTGGCTGAACTTCCCAATGGTATGTCATTTTCCCTAGAAAGAAAATATGGGAAATTAGAAGGAAATATCACTGATTCAATATTTTTTTTCTCCCAGCTTTTCTGAACATTGCTGTGCTAGTCTGATATTGAATTATGTGGAAGCCAGAACAGACTGTTGCTATCAATCTGAGGTGTCCCGACTTAATCTTAGCCACTAACAGAAAGTGATTCAACCCAATGTAGCTGCCTTTCACTGTGGCCTAAGATAATTCATATTACCTTGCATTTGCCATCAGCTAATCACATACACAGTCAGTGAATACAACTCAAATCACCAACACAAATTCACTGTAACACATCTATAAAGACCAGTCCAAGGCTGAAGTTTCAGCGAATCCCAGACTTTCAATAAGAGAACTGGAAGCACTGCATAACCGTATCATTCCATTTTGTGTTGCATTTTCCCTTTATCCTTCCCAAATGGAAAGATTCTTATTCTTCTCCTGTTTCTTCTAAATAGTCTATTTCTGCCTATCAGCAGCAGCATAAATACTGGAATATTTTAAGTATCAGAAAAAATCATTTTATTTCTGTTGTTGTTCATTTCTAACACGTTAAAACTCCTACCACAAGGTTTAAACCAGTAAACACTAATAGCAATAATAAATTGCTATGTACAGGCACCTGCACCGGGGGAAAATTATTGTATTAATAATTCATGTAGTATTTTAAAAGAAAAAAAAAATCACCTATTTCTTGTTAACCTGAGATAGAGGAGGAAAAACCCAAACATTTAGAAGCACTGATCTCTTATGGGGATTCTTTAAATGCTTATAAGAGAAAAAATATTTCCAAAGGTAAAAAGATAGATGAGACAGTAAGTTAATTAATGACAAAGTCATGCTTTTCCCTTGCAAAACTGAAATAAAAGCTATTAATTGTAAGATACGCAGAGCTAAGAGATATACTTTTCAAGCTGCTCAACACTTCATTACAGAAGTAAATTTTCATTTGTTAAGTTTTGCATAAAGTTTCCTGTCCAGATGATGTCTTTCCATTAATTTTAACAGTGGAAAGTGCTAGCATAATCCATTCAACAGCTACCAAGAATGAAATGTGGAATAGAACATGTCTGTTCACATTAAATTAATTACCATTTTACAAAGATAACTAGAACCTTTAGGAAAAGGCTTCAGATTTGACAGATCTCATTAATCTATTGCTGTCTAGCAAGCACTGACAAAAATAAATGACAGAGCCTTTTTTTTCTCTGTAGGCTCAGATGAAAAAAAGCAGGTTAAACAATAAGTATCTTTTCTATGAATCTGAGTCGCAGACCTGAAGAGCTGCACTAGTCACTACATGCCACAGGCTAGAAAGCTCATTCTGCCTTTTAGATAACCTATAAATCCACCCACTTACTTTACTAGAATCTCTTTGGTACATACGGTCTAGAAATTAATAAGTGACAGATATGGGGCAGATAGAACACACCTTTTGCACATGTATCAAGCCCTACAATAACTAAGTATGAAACACCAAACAAATGCCAGATGTTCTAACTTGCATCGATCAGCTGTCAACACGGTTCAGCCCACTGAGACTCAAAAAAAATGTTTAAGTCTGTCACGGACCCTATGTAGGATGGTATTGCTATGTGTTCAAAGAAACAGGCATCTAATTAAGGTAAAAGGCTTCAAAGATCATTCAGTGGTAATATAATGATGATTAAACTCTTCAGCTGACCTCATTCCCAATTTTATGCATTGTGAACACTTACAGCAAAAGATATTCCCTGCTCCAAGAGCTTACACCCAAACTAGAAAAGTTAGAGCACAGGAGAGTTGTTTACAGAAAGAGAAAATTACTTCTTCGATTTTCATTTGATTTCAGTACCTTCACTTCAACCTCCTTCTAAAACACAGTAATTTCTCTTGGATTTTATTCAATTCTCCTGAGACTCAGTCACAGTGCACACATATCGGACAGCTGAGGGAGAACATGTTTTGTTTGTTTTGTGTGATCTTTCTTCTGGCTCTTTTATCACTTGCTGTTGACCACTGCTATTTTTGTTGTTTTGATATTACTTTCAAGGTTGTTTGTTTTGGTTTTTTTTTAAGAAATTAACATTACAAAAATATTAGATGAATTAACTTATACCATTGTGGAAAATGTTATGGTTTGGCATCAGAAACATATTACAGCTCTACTACAATAGTAGCTAAAGGCTCCCCAAACCACCCAAGATTATTTTACAAGCACTAGAAATACATAAGGCAACACGTGCTATGCTCTATTAATTTGCTACATTTAAATTTTGATTTATTGATGGGTAATTGTTTTAAATATTAAAACACACACTAGTTAACTTAGGTGCTGTTTTGACAGAATTCAAAGTAATGGGACATGACTGGAATCTCAAGCTGCAACACCCTGCACGTCCCTCTGGGTGCAATGAAGAATTTAATGGACAGACATCACTTTCATGTCTCAGAAACCCCTACTCAGTAACATTCAAACTAGAAAAACACATTTTTAAAAAACTTTTTCAGAACTGGATGAATTGACATATTAAACATTAAAATTACAAGAAATGCCAAAAGGTAGCATCAGTCCATGAGAGGAACTGCAAAGGTTTCAAAGGAGCTCCAATCTGATTCTTACTCTCTCTTTCCAAGCAACAGCAGAGGAACCATGTCCTATCAAATGAACCATGAAGTTTGTTGAAGCAATCAGTAATCAAGAACTTTCTTTCTTCCTCTTTTTTTTTTTTTTTGTTAAACAAAGTAAAAGCATCTTGACATAAATCAACAGCCTTAGAGGACACAATCACTTAGTCCTCATGCCCTCAACATAGCAAACTACATTCTACCTGAACTTCAGTGCATATCTGTGCTGTTCCACTGCTGTCTGATCCATTCAGGAAGGGAATTTATTTCTTGCAAATGTCAGGAATTTGGCAGCATGCAACAGGCTAGACAGCACGCCATACATGCCTTTGAGAAATCCAGCATTCCAGATAAGGACTCAAGGTCGGGATTTCATTTGCATTATTTTTATTGTTTTATTCACATTGACATGTAAGACAACTGAGGCACATTTGCATAGTACGTCTGAACACTCATACTTAAATCTTATTAAGGAGGGACACTTATTTGATAAACCACTTGCTCATACTTCAAGACTTTAAAAAAAATGTATATACAGTTTGTCTGAAGATGACACTGCATTGCTACCCATAAATGAAAAACTGCAACAAAAATGGCTTAAAAGGGTAATTAAATGGCAATCTAATTTTTTTCAAAATTATTTGAAGTTTTTATCTGTAACACTGACAGATGGCCCATGTTTGATTTTATTCTTGTGCTATTTTGAAACTTTAGCATTATTTTCTTTTGCCCAATTCAGAACGATCTTTCTCTGCCTTTTAAGAGATCTTAAAAAGCCAAAGCCAGAAACACAGAGGTTTGTTAGTATTTTCATTTCAAGTAAGATGATGCTGGCTTCCTCCTACTCTCATCCTCCCCCAACCAGCTGCTCTGTCACTTCTGATACAAATTGGTGTAACTGCAACTTCCTGTGGCAGTTGCAGATGATTGTAATATGTCACTAGTACATCTGGCCTGTTCAACGGTAGGATGAAACTTACACTGACATTCCACATGCTTTGTGCACTACAAAAACCCGGGATACCTAAACGCCAGAAATAGTTTTAAAAGGAATCCCTTGAACATTGCCTCAGCCATTTTATTCACAAAGCTCCCACTGACTTCCTCAGGCACTTTAATATAACACTCCTTGTTTAAGAAAGAAAGAATGACATTCCTCTGACCCGTTAAGTGCCTCTACTGCAGGCATTCAAGCTAAGTCACATCACACAGGCTACCCCTGCAGTGCAAGGAAAAAGCCATTCATCCATCCATCCCCAAGACTTTAAGGTATCTATGTCAGGATGCATCCTAGAAGTGCCAGTTCCTCACTGTCAGCTATAAATGAGAGCTCAGGCAGATTAGCTCACATAGGACATCTAACATTAGGTGAGATGAACCTCAACTAAAGAGTTTTAAATATCACACCTCACCTCATTTTACATTCCAGTTCAACAGAAGGGCTACAAGTCTTAGTCTCTCTTTAAGCATTCATGATCCCCTTTTCATTTCACCCTACTACTCAGGTTTACCAGAATATCTTCAGGTGTCACCAATCTCCACACTAGCTCAGACAACTAAAAAGTTATTTACACTCATCCAGAATTAGTGTATTGATTTGAACATCAATTTGAACTCCTGCGTCGTTTGGAAGGTGGTACAACTACAGAATTCAGAGGCTTGTGATAATCCATGCAGTTTAAAAACAAAACAACCAACTGCGCAAAACCAACACATTGCACCATTTCAATAACACAAGTAGTAAGCTCTATCCCAAAGAGTTCATGGCCTAAAAGTATTATAAAACCAGAGGAAGGTCAGCAAATGTGTCTAGTGATGGCAAGAGGCAGCACAATGCCCAGAAATGTTTCACAGGCCATCTTCCATGGAAAGTGTCTCTTAAAACCAGTTCATTCTAGGACCCTACTCAGTTATTTTAACTTTTCCTACCTTCCCAAACCCAATAAAATCTTGGTGAAATTCATGTATTGCTCATGGACTCTCTCAACAATAATCAGCACAGGAAAGAAATCCCATTAGTAGTCCCATTTACACACTTCTCCATCTTACCTGGAAGAGCTGTTCTAAGCTATTTTGCTTCTCATTTTAATCCAAATGGAAGTTAAAATGCTTTATTCAATGCATTGGATTTTACCACTGAGAAAGGAAAAACTGTCATATATATTCAGGAGATTTAACAGTAAAAATTGATTAAGAAAATGGGCATGTGAGGCTGACGTGGTTTCCTATTTCTAACTTTATAAGCCAATTAATGAGATTTGCTACTTAGTTCTCTCAGGAAGAACTACCAATTCACCTGTCCACTTCAATCAGAAGGGTTACTGAACTGAAAAGAGTACACAGTTCTATTTTTCATCTTGCTACCAAGGATACATGATGAAAAAAAGTTATATTTGTACAGATGCAACAGTTTTATGCTTTACAAAATCACAGAATAGCTGATCTAATCCAAACCCCTGCTCAAAGCAAGGTCAGATAGCGCAGGCTGCACAGGAACACAGTTTTTAATATTCAACAATGGAGACTGCACAGCCCCTCTGTGCAAGTGGTTCTAGTGTTTAACCACATTCACAATAGAAGTTTTTTTCTTGGCTTTAAACAGAGTTTTTTTGTACATAAATTTGTGCCCATTGCCTCCTCTCCTGCCATTGGGCACCAGTCAGAAGACTCTGACTCAGGCTAATTTATACTTCTCTCCCAACAGAGGAGAGACTCCAAATGTTCTGTCATCTTTGTGGTTCTTTACTGGTTTTGCCTCCAGTATGTCCATGTCTTTCTTGTACTGGAAGCCCAGAATCAAGCTCTACGCTCCAGATGCGTCTCACCAGGGCTGAATAGAGGGGAAGGACCACCTTCCCTGACCTGCCAGCAACGCCCTGCCTAATGCCACTCAAAATGTGGCTGGCCTTCTTTGCTGCAAAGGCACATTATTGGCTCATGTTCAGCCTATTGTCTACTAGGACAACCTGTTGCCCCAGGTTCTTTTCTGCAAAGTTGCTTTCCAGACATTTGGTTCCAGCCTGTACCAGTGTACGGGGTTCCTCCTCCCCAGGTTCAGGTCACAAACAGCTGGGAAAAACTCAAACAAAACAGTAAAAACCTTCAAACAGCTGGGAAGCCATGATTACTAAATCAAAAATTACTTTCATACCCAGGACTCTAAAACAAATATGTCCTCACCTATGCCTTAACTTTGGCACAACAGTGGTAAGTCAGGTGGCTCTTCAGGCACCAGTGTCATGAGCCTATGTTGAGCCCATATCAACTCACAGGCTATGCAGGCATACTTACCACCAACTGCTAACACATCATTATCATCTCTACTGATGCCATGTTTTAAAGCTTAAGAATCAGAACGATTTAGCACTTCCAAACACTGCTGCAAGGGCATATATGAACAGGTTAGTTATTCCAACAGCAGTTCTATTCAACCTGCATGCCTGAAGAAATATAGTGCAGCAGATGACTTACCCTCTGAGCTTTGTCTTTTAACTCCTGATCTTGAGCTAAGAAAGCTTGCATTCTCTTTTGGATGTCTGTAAGTTTTTCAGGATTAATCCTAATTTTAAAAAAAACAAAATAAGAAGAAAGTATTAGAACATGCAAAAATAAGCATCTATTAAGTCTTTACTTTGCTTTAATATGCATGAAGTTATTACCACTCTGAAACAGCTTAGAATGGAACCATACTAAGGATGAAGCACGCACTCCTCAAACAAATGAAGACAAATGGGAGCTCAGGCTTTTTATCCAGAGACAGTTTTCAGTGAAGGTAGTGAAAACATCTTCCAAAGCAAAGTGAAAATCAGCAGTAAAGAACTTCCTGAATTTATAAAAACGCTGAAAACATATAGAAGATGCATAATGAATTATAGTACTACTTTACATTGAGATAGCAGTCTCCATAAGAAAATTCTCAGCTGTTTTTGAAAGCTTAAGAAAGATCCACTGCCCTGGGAATACTGAAATTCAAGTACTTCTTTGTTACAGCCAGATGAGCAAAAATAAAGGACAGTGAGATTAAACATATTTAAATGAATAAAGTGAATAAAGAACAGTGACTGTATTATAGAAAATGTCATTTTATATTCATTATTTGTAACGTAAGCCCTTACGATCATCTATTATTCTTATTAAATATGAAAGCAGCAATTAAGCAAGGAGTTGGAGAGTACTGCCAAAGAATACTTAAATGTATAAAGACATCAAGGTTTACTCCCTCACCACTTCAATTTCTTATCTCTGTCACATACACCAGTGGAAAACTGTAGTGCACAAAGAGCTATTTAGCCACAGTTTTAGTGAAGATCAAAAAGCTGAGTTCCAGTTTCGAGCCAGCACATAATTTGTTCTGAAACCATAAAGGCATAAGAAAGAAAAGAAGAGGCATGAAAAATTCAGTGGGGGACAAACTGACCAACAAATCTCTGAAATGCAATGCAGGATGGGATGCATGCAAGATACTAAAGATAAAAAAAGTAAATAGAAAGAAGGTTCTTCTAAATCTTATTCCATGAAATTCTATGAAATTTTATTCTGTAAGACTGAGAAAATTACAATTAAAATATTTATGATCCTAACAAAGGAAAAATGGTAGAACAGCAAAATAAAATCAGTGGCTTGCTTAATACCAAATTCTATTAGAAGGTACAAACACAAAGTATACTACCTCACTGCAGAGGAAAGACAGGAGGAAGAGTAAAAAGGCTGGCTAGATGAAATCAACATGTTTACAATGACCTGAATCTCAAGAAGAAAGATTGAAATAGAACTGAAGACAAATATAAAAACAGCACAAAGACACTGGGATAAAATAAGAACTACAAACACAAAAAGAGAAACAAGAAGTAAAGAACAGATAGCATGAATAATAACAACAACATTAACAGGAACACCACTAGTAAGACAGCCCAGAGAAGTGTTGGAATGCTGTTAAGTTATAGGAAAGCTACGTAGAGATGACCTCACTTAAATTAGCCAGTGTCTTTTTTTCCTTTCTTCACTCAAAGTGGCAGCTGCAGTCACACAGCTCACAACAGCTACAGCACAGTCCAAGCTCACACCAGAATAGCACATCATGGGATAACAGGTATTTCGATAAATCAACTGGGTCAAAAGAAATTTGCTCCATAGCAACTTGAGAGAAAGGCAAAGCACTTTGAGTCATACTTCTATCCTTAAAAATTCATCTGAGATAGATAAAAACCTATGAGACAGGACAGGTAAAACATAGTGCTCATCTTCAAAACAGGCAAAAACCAAAAGTTAATAGTTTAACTTTTTTCTTGATACCAAAAAAACCCAATTTGTAAGCACCTAAAGAAAATAAGCAAACACACAATGGCAAACATAGCTTAGTCAGAAGCAAAACATGACTGATCAGTTTTATTATCCCTCATAACAGCATTAGCAGACTTTAAGAATATGAAAGAAATAGCAGATGTCATATTTCATGTCAACCAAGCACCTGGCAGTTGCACATTCTCATAAGGTAGGGAAATATGGTCTACATGAAATCTCAAAGGAAATGCAAAACCGGCCTTTCGAGCTCTACTCAAAGAGCAGTAGGTACAGCCAACTACTCGCTGTTGTCATTGTCAAAGTCAAAATGCACACCAAGTTCCAATTCTCACCTGGGCCTGCTATTACTTATTACTTTCTATGACTTGATTACTGTAGGAATATGATTCATTAGTTATCAGAGACAGTAAGTCATTGGGGCTCCAAGCATAATGGACAATAATCCTAGACAAGACGTAACACCATTTTGTTGACTGCACATAAATTTTAGTTTGAGTAATTTGGTTGAAATTTGCAAAAAAAGGTTTTGAAAGACACAGAAAATGCTGGCTACTATACAGGTAAAAGTATGGCAAGATGAAGTGGTGTAAATATAAGCAATGTCAACCAATAATTCAGTGCCCCAAGCACATTTTGAGACTGCGTGTTTGTTAATGCATGACTATATGTGCAACACTGAGTATTAAAAAAAAGATACGTAAAATTGGATTCTGTCCTCTCCAACACTGTATCACAACAACCACCCACTGTTGTCTTTGTCTCATGCTGGGATTCCAAAAATAAGAAAGCCGGTCATTGTTAAATTGGATTTTGGTTTTAATGAGTTTGTATGTTATTTCTTTCTGAACAAATAAATCTCTTTACAATAATTATATATATGTGACTATTTGGAGAGAGAGACAAACCTAAAACCTAAACACTTAAATGAATTATTGTAATTTATAAGCTTGCCTAAGTAGCTAAGAACCAGTGAGCTAGAACCAACTATGCAAAGACTAGAAGGCGATTTTATGATGTTGTCTGTCATTTTAGGTAGGCTGTTTCTTTCCTTTCTTACTCTGAGTACAAATCTTGCATTTAATTAGCAATATAACTTTTTGAAACTGTTGTTTTGCCTGGCAGTTGCATAAAAGACCACACTTGACTGTGGTCATATGGTATAAATATGAACTCAGCATGCTTGGTCTTATGAACTGATCAGACAGCACTCTCCAAATTTCCTGGTCAATATGCACTCTGCTTTCTCTCATTTCCCCTGCTTTTAGCACCAGGATACAAGCACTGCTTCAACTAGATACTCTCTCTACCCCATCCTCACCAAAGCAGAGCTTAAACAAAACGCTCAACAACCCCCAAAAAGATCATGCTGCCATGATGCAGCAAAACAGTTTCCATATTTCAACCAGCCTTCAAGAAGCAGCTGGTTTTGCCCTGTGCTCTCAGCCTGGAACATGGATCCCTCCAGTTACAGTGGACAAACCGCAAGGCTGGAGAGAGGAGAAGGAGCTGGGACCTAACAAAAGCTGCTCAGAGTTGGCAGCCTCACACCAGCAGATCACATACAGGTGCATAACCATGCTGGTTAGTGACACCAATGAATCATCCTACAATAAAGATGGTAACTGGGAGGCAGCAAGTTTTAATAGATTCCCTAGTATTAATGTCATGTGAAATATATATCAAAGTATTCTCCACCGTCAGAAAAAAAAAGGGGGGGGGGTGTTTACAGTTCTTGTTTTCTTCAAGAACCACATTTTTGTCATAATAATAAAGAAAGAAATATTACATTGCAGGTATCTATATAGTTGCACTTCCTTTGGTAGAATTTTCTAGACACACGATTTGTTATGATAACCCCTCAGGATGCAGCTCTTATCTTGTTACTCAACAAAATCGGATGCCATGATGAATCTCAAGGTATTATAAAAATAATTTCAGTTTACAGCTTGCATCTAAAATTTTGGAATTATAGACTCCTTATAAATATGTACATAACATTTATTACTTTCAGAGTAGCTTGTTGCCATATTTGAATGCTCTAAAAAATTGTATTATTGCATATTTTGCATTTTCTCTTGCTCTGTTCAAACAATAAAAAAGATGTATTGTTAAAAGCACTACCTGTAAATTGTCAGCTTGTGCTGATCAGAAAGGAATGGTGTATTAACAGGCTCTTACAGGGAGCTTAGATTCAAAATTGGAATTAAGAAAACAACCCAAACCCTCGCCTTTTGAATAGGTATTCAGGAAAAGAAAAAAGTTCTTCTCCTGCCTGATTTCAAATTATGGAACTGTTTTAAAAGCTCTGTCTAAATGAAATAAATGTTAAAAGCTGTTTGTAAATCAGAAAATACAAAACTAGAACCAGAAAACTGGTTCTTGCAATCCCTAGGCAGGGCAACAGGTTAACAAGAAAGGCAAAACAAACACTTTAATTGACAGTGATGTTTTAGAAAAAAAATAGCTTTCAGAATGAATTTCAGAAGTTTGAAGAGCTAAACTGCATTGGCAGCAAGCAATGCTCATTTCCTTCTAACTCACAAGTTAAATCAATTCTTGAGAATTTGTAATTAGGTAAATATGCACGAACAACACCAGAAGACCAGAAGATGATACCATGAGTTGATGGAACTCCTTCAACAATTTATCAACCGCTAAAACACACTAGGGTTGTGTTAACTGGGAAACTAGCTAGAAGTAAACAACCTAAGAAAATCCATAGTTAAAAACTTTTAGGATTAAACTGATTTGCCATCTGAAAGTAATTACAATATTTATTTTTTTTAAGGATTTTAGTTAGCCTCTTAGAAGTATGCTGCTAAACCATTTAAGCCTTAACCACACTAGGTAGACAAATTCTAAGTAAAAGCATTCCCCTTCATTAAGGTGTTACAAATACTAACAAGGTACGCTTTGCAGAATGAAAAATTGGATCTCGGAGTGGGCTGGTGAAATATATTATCAATCAACAGCCCCAACTTTGCTTATAATGATTCCAGTTAAGAATGTTACCTAAATGTATTTATTATACGTATGCCCTAGTGGTGTGGTAAAAGAACGAATTTTGGAGTGGTGTTTAAACCAAAAATGCATTAATTTAATGCATCCTATTATTGAATTTACAATGGAAAAAGGAATAAAGTGAAAAATATTCTCATTTAGTAGACTTTAATATTAAAGTCCCCAAGTACATGTTCACTTTATTTCTTAACTCAAGTTTGGACATAAACATATATGGAAAGTATAACAAAAAACAGACAACCATGTAAGGAGTGGCAATTTCTTACTATTCTTCATCATACTAGAATTCAAAGCATACTGTATAGTTAATTTTGAGCAGATCTGGAGGTTTAAGCAATGAAGTAATAATAGCCACTTCAAGTTTCACCCTGTCTTGATTTCTTCTCTAAAACAATTATTCCACAAACACATAGTTCAGGTTACACCATGCCAAAGATCACATATAAGTATTCAAAATGGAGTCAGGTTCATACAATATTTCCTGACTTGCTTTCTATTCTTCTTCTGGTCTAGTGGGAGGTGTCCCTGCCAGTGGCAGGGGGGTTGGAACTAGGTGATCCTTAAGGTTCCTTCTAACCCAAACCATCCTATGATTCTATTTCCTTCACATTCTGTTTCCTCTTTTGATTTAGCATTAGACTGACACACTTACAGAACAACAAACTCTCTCCTACCTATTAGCTGCTAGTTAAGAAATTACCAATTCTTTTTAGCAGTGAGTTTTTTTCTATTATTTTTACAGTGAAGTTTTTTTTCTTTCCTACGTGTCCATTACTCTGCATTTAATAGAAACTGGAAATACAAGTGCTTTTTTATTTTTATATGGTATCATTATATGCTTCTGCAACTCAAAGTCAGCTCTCTTCTGTACATATAGCATAGATTCTACAGGTCTCCATCGTAATACTCCCTCTAGTATGTAAAGTGACCATTTAGCCACATCTTTTATTTCCTGTTCTTCAACTAACTGATGCAGAAAGAACATGAGAAATAGTCTAGAACTAAAGAAAAGACAGGTAAAAAAAGAAGAATTATAAAAGGTATAAAAAACATACAAGGACGGGTTAAAAAACTGTAATTGTTTAATCTGCAAAAGAAGAGAAAGGTAGCATTATAATATTCAATTACACAAAAAGTAGTTGCAAAGAGTAAGAGAATACATAATTTTCCATATATTCTTGGCACAAGACAAAAGAGATATTTCATTTAAATTACTTACAAAGCTTATCAGATACTTGAAGAAAAAACCTTAATGGCAGGAACTGTTGAGTACAGATGAGATCACTTTGGGAAATTGTGAAGATATTTATTGGCAAGTTAGACAAACATCTGATAAGAATGATTTGTACAGCTGATCCTGCCTTTGGGAACGTGGATAGAATAGGTAACCTCTCAAGGTCTTTTCCTTCTACAACACTTAACAACATCTCCCTTGTTCATCCAGCTCCAGGCAATTCAAGCACTCTGCTCCATCAGGATTGTCATACCCTTATCACAAATCATTCCTATAGAAAGAAGGCTGAATAATAGACAAGCCGTTAATCACTTACTTGATTTCACTGACAGGTACTTTCCTCTGTGCCAGCTGTTCCACCATGCCTTTTTCTTCTGAGGGAAGCAATACCAACAAAGCTTCACCACCTTCTTTGTATCTGATCAAGGAAAAAAACCACAAGAGAGACCTCAAGCAAACATGCAAAAAATACAATTTTTGGTTGATGTTTTCAAAAACCAGAAACATTTGTTTCCTCATAAGCAGCCCAAAGAAGAAACAAAATCCTCACTTTACAAAGGGAAAAGAAAAGGTAAACCAGTTAAGTGACTTGCTAATAGCTCCACTAGAGCAGATTTAGAAACTACACCTAGAGCTCTAAAGATCTGGGACTAACACATAGATTCAGATCAGTGGATCTTTTCTTCCCTAGATCAGAAATATTTCTGTAATAATCAAATGGTACTTGACCAAAAGCTTACAATACTAGAAGATTCAGCTACTTGCATTCATCCTTTACCAACAGGCAAGCCTTAACACCTGGTAACAACTGATTCTCCTTTGCATATCCTGCAAGTGAAAGAAGGTAAAGGCTAGGAAAAGGTAAGTGCCTTGATCCCAAACAACTCCTACTCCCATGTTCAATAAAGGCTATTTTTCTAACAGGTCACAGAGGTAACACTGAAAGAAAAGCATAAGAACAAGAGTTCTTTCATTTATAGAAGCAGTTTTCAGGTACAAAAGAAAAAATACAATCAGACTGATCCCGTAAGAACATATCTAGTATTCACTCTTCAATGCACTTAACAGCTGTATCAAATGTAGCTTAGTAATTACTCAAAATATATGGTTGGCAAAAAAATAAAAATTATTTTATTCTTTAAGCATCACCATGTTCACTTTCTTTTTGCGTAAGAAAATGTCAGTTCCTACTTTCAACAAATTTAGCAAGTTGAAGACATTCATGGAGAAACAAATTTCCAACAGCGTTAGTAAACAAACCAGACAATGGGTTTAAGACCTACTGATGAAGTAGTAATAATGAGTTAGCTTATCTGCATCATCCAAGTCCGTATCTATCATAACACATTATTTCTTCATTTAAAAGTAGTTCTTAAGAGTACAGATTGATAGGAAAACATTGCATACATTCCTCCATTATATCACAGAATCATAGAACATGTCGAGTTGGAAGGGACCCTCCAGGATCATCGAGTCCAACTCCTGCCCCTGTGCAGGATGCCCCAGGAGTCACACCTATGTCTGAGAGCATCAGCCAAACACTTCTTGAACTCAGTCAGGCTTGGTGCAGTGACCACTGCCCTGGGGAGCCTGTTCCAGTGCTCAACCACCCTCTGGGTAAAAAACCTTTTACTGATATCCAACCTAAACCTCCCCCGATTCAGCTTCCTGCTGTTACCCTGAGTCCTGTCATTGGTCACAGGAATGAAGAAATCACTACCTGCCCTTTCTTTTCCCCTCATAAGGAAGCCATAGACTGCAATGAGGTTGCTCCTCAGCCTCCTCTTCTCCAGGCTGAACAATCCAAGTGACCTCAGCCACTCCTCATAAGTCATCCCTTCTAGGCCCTTCACCATCCTTGTGGCCTTCCTCTGGACGTGCTCCAGTAGTTTGATTTCCTTTTTGAACTGCAGAGCCCAAAACTGCACACAGTACTCAAGGTGAGGCCTCACCAGTGCAGAGTAGAGTGGGACAATCACCTCCCTGGACTGGCTGGCCATGCTGTGCTTGATGCACCCCATCTCATCAACCAGAACCCCCAGGTCCCTCTCAGCAATGCGGCACTCCAGCGACTCATTCCCTGGTCCCAGGTGCAGAATCTAGCACTTGCCCTTGTTGAAGTTCATGTGGTTGGTGATATAAAAAACACCAATGGAACTAAATTTCAGAAATATGCCAGAACTGGACAGAATCCAACTCACAGTCAACTGATGAGAGCAATGTGTGGGACAAAGCAAAATAAGAGCACTAAGTTACTATGTAAAGCAGCTCTAACTGCAAAGAGCTACTCACAGGGAAGTCCCTAGGCAGAAGCAGATTGTAAGCCTATACATAAACTGCTATGAATACGAGTATTCCATTTATTTGGAATATAAACAGAAATAGAACAGAATAGAATAAAACAGAATACAAACAGGAAACAGAAAATACTCATTCTATTATTTCTTAAGTGTCATTTTATACCAAATTATTTACCACCTTAACAGACCTTTGGCTTGGTTCCTATTCCAGTCATATTTGTCTTTTTTCCCTATACTGGTAAAACTTTTCATCCATCTTAAGCATAACCAGTTTGTTTCTTCTGTTTTCTATAAGAAAAGTTAACTGCTTCCTCTATCTTCATTCCACTCAGCCTGCTGCCATTTCATAAATCTTCAGCTTCTGTACTCCATCATACATTTTCCTGCTGGGTCTTTACTCCAATTGCATTAACTCTTTTCTACCAAGGAGTCATCAAGGAAAGGATATTATACAAAAGGTACAAACTGTCAGCAGAAGAGTTGGAGATGTTATTAGTTTGTCTTTGGGCTAGACATGTCAGAGAACTATGCCAGGGTAGGTCACATATCTTTCCAATAACAGCTCAGCAATGACAGAAGAAAACACCAGTTCAGTCTTTGTGCATCAAAAAGGGGACATAAGTACTACTTGAGAAAGTATTAGAGTCAGCACTCCTTGGCTTGAGAGAGCTTTTAAGGTGGAGGTGAGCGTGCACAGAAGGATGTTCTCAGGCACACTGAACAAAATTCATACCATTCCGATAAAGGTCATTTCAGATAGAATACAGGGAGCCTACATTTCACAGAATCACCGAGTCACAG
>VZRW01011828.1:89439-173620 GCA_013398125.1 Aegotheles bennettii | reverse complement strand
AAGGCCAAAGCCCAGCTGGAACTAGATCTGGCCTCTATAGTCAAAGACAATAGAAAAAGTTTCTATAAATACATCAGTAGCAAAAGGAGGGTCAGGGAGAGCCTCCAGCCCTTGCTGAATGCAGAGGGTAGCATCGTGCCAAGCAATGAGGAAAGGCTGAGATACTTAAAGCCTTCTTTGCCTCAGTCTTCAATACCGGTGGCAGTTGTGTTCAGGATGCCCAGCTCCCTGAGACAGAAGTTAGGGATGGAGAGCTGTGGAATTTGAGGAAAAACCTTAGATGGCCCTATACAGAAAGAACTCTTAAGAATAACCTTGCTAAGTCTTGTGCAGCCCGGTGGGTGTAAGAAGCCCACTTGTTTATCACAAGATATATCCTGAACGGGGGGGCCTTGCTCTGGTCAGCAAGGTGAGAGAAAACTTGGGTAGTTCTTTGCTTCTGTCAGAGGGCTGTGTTGGCTGATGGTGATCTTTTCCTCATGCAAAATGCATGTTAAAGTTGACACCCCCATCTATGCTAATGAAGATTTTGGCAAACATGCTATGCATGTATGACCATGGCACTCACCTCTCCACCCAAATCATACTACATGTCACCTGAGGGTGGGAACCCTATAGCTTTGGGGATAAAAAGCTGAGAAAAAGATCATTGAGGGTAGAAGAAGAACCAAAAGACGGACGGATGGGCGGACGGACCAGTCTGGAGCTGGCTCAGAGCTTTCCTGGCTGGAGCCGGTGGCACAGTGAGCCAGATCCCAGGGTTCATACATGCGCAGGCAGCTGGCACCTGGCACCCCACCGTGGACACAGGCCATGTGAGCTGCCTCCTGCTCCCGGCCGGGCCCCGAAAGCCAGCATCACAGCCGCCGCCTGCAATGGAATACGAGCCTCAGGGCTTGGGTTCCTTTGTGCAAGCACAGCGCAGCACCATCCAAATACTGCACGGAGACACAGCGGGCACGCTGCTGGTGGGGAGGGGAGAGCGGTCCTGGGCTCCGGCTCAGCATCCCACGGCCCAGTTAGCACAGAGCAGCTGACATCAGGGAGCCCAGAGTTAAAATGCTGCTGGCTCCAGCATCCACAGGAAAACACAACGAGCAATTGCATCACTGCGTTGCACATCTCTCCTTCCTTCAGGGGAAAAATAAAAGGCTTTCCGGCACTTTTACGGACTTGTGAAAAGACAGGGAAAGGATCTGCCATGCGGTCAAGTGTTGTGTCAGCCAAAGAAATTCTCTCTCCAGTGCATAAGCCACGCATGGCAGAGTTTCTGGCTGTGCTTCTCCTTCGGGAAGGAGCCAGCCTTGCTCCTTGGCAAGGGCTGAGCTGCAGGAGCTCCCTGCCCGCACCACGCTGCCTGTGCTGCTGGGGTTTGGGCACCTCGCTGTGCTCCCTCCTGAGAGCACGCCAGCTCTCGTGTGGAAATGGCTCTTATTTCTCCTAACGAGGACAATTAGTGGGGTGCCCTGATGAGCCAACGCATGTGTGGGTGGCCCACGCCAGGCAGAAACCCTCTTTCTTGATGACACAGGCTGCGAGAGCTGCTGTGTGCAAGGCACTGAGTCCCTGAAGCCATTTTGCACCTTGAGGGCCTTATTAGAAGGGACAGAAGCGCATTGCTGTGTCCAGCCACGGTGGCGTGGTGGCTGAGGACATGCCTGGCACCAAGATGGCTCCCACACCCTCTTCCCACGGGAGCAGGAGTGGAGGGGAGGCAGGGACCTGGTGTGGCAGTGAGCAGCGTCCAGAGCCACCTGCTGTGCCTGGCTGCAGAAGAGTTTTCCTGTTAATGAAGTAGTTCTAAAAATAAAATAGTGCCCTGGCTTCATTAATAAACATTGGTTCCTGCTGCAGAAGGCCTTTTCCAAACACTAGTTAAGCGTTTCATACTAACCAGCTCCACAGTGTCTTCTCTGTGCAGAGCTCAAGTTTATTTTTAGGTACCTCTCTGGGGCAAATCCTATTTCCATTGAAGCTTTACGCCAGCTTAGTTTTTACTTCCAGAGAGTTAACAGAAACTGGCCTGTGGCTTCGTAAACAAACACATCGCTCTGCCTTTTATCATGGCTCCTTCTTGCTCTCTCTCTCTCAGCCCTTCTGTATTATCTTCGATTATTAGTCCCCTCCTATGTAAAAGTTATCTGTAAGCAGGCGCTGTATTTAATCTCAGCCCCTCCATCACTGTTTGCCATGCCTGAAGGCATCTTTCTGCACCTCGCCACAGGATGCTCCAGGGCCGTTGGGCTGCAGAGGTCCCAGGGCAGGCATGGCCACAGGGAGCAGGAGGGGCAATTTAAAATTAATTTTCTTTGAATTCTTTCTTTTTTCTGATTTTAAAATTTTGAATGTTTAGCAATGCAGCATTTATTTTTTTAAAGAGCGTTACTCAGAGACAACAGACTTTTGAGCCTTTTGACATCTGGAATTAGGTTTTATTACAATAAAATATGACAGTTTTTTCAGGACTTTGGAAGGCCCAAGATACCTAATGTAAAATGAAAAAAACTAACTCCCACTTAAACCCAAGAATCCTGCATTATTCTCACAAGTGGATGGACCTTTCCCCCTGCTTTCTCTAACGATGCAAGAAAAGCCTTTCTGGTTTTGATAGCCCTCCCAATTTGCTTTATGAAGCATGTGGAATGCATATGCACAAATCACACACGTGCTCTCACACAGTGAAGCTAAAATTGGCTGGGTAGCCCCCAACTACAGGTAACAAATCCCAAACGTATTCCACATTCTAGGGCATGTGAGGTCTGCAAGGCGAACGAGCCCTGAGGCGGGCAGCTCACTCCACCTAAAGGAAGCAGGAGGCAGGAACCACTGCTCCTCCTCATTAAAACGAAGTAATAGCCAGAGTTAAAATTATTATTATTGAATCATAACAAGAACAATAATAATGTTAATAACATAATAATAATGATGATAAAGATAGGACAAGCCACCAATAAAAAGCCTAACAGTGCCTTTCAGACTGATGGGTTAGGAGTGCCGAGAGACAGCCCCATCTGCAGTGGTGAAGCAGCAGCAGCTCGGAGCAAGCCCTGCTCATCCCAGCAGTTGTGGTGGAAGGGGATCCGCAGATCTGGGGCTGTGCAGAGATGAATGTCCTGCTCTGCTTTGCGGGGGTGGCTGTGACAGGGCCCAGCATGGGCCATCTTGTGCGGTACAGTGGGTCATGGAGGACCCATGTTATGTGCTGGGGGTGGGAAGCTGCCATGGCACTTCCAAAGCTTTTAACCTCTTTTGTCCAAATTCCAGCCCCACTGGTGATGCCCAAACCGGCAAATGTGCGTGGGAGAGGAGTGGGGGGAGCGTTTCCACTGGGGATTCCTGCCCGGAGGCCAACCACAGTTGTGCGAAGGGGAGAAGGCCTGGGAAAGGGAGCGCAGTGGGGACGGTGTTTCTTCCTGGTCCTGCTTTGCTGGTTTGAGTCAGCACACGATTCATTTGCAATACGTGCACTGTGCTGGTTACTGGCATTGATCGCGGTTCATCAAGATGCATGAATAAGAGCTGCACTCTTGGGTAAAATGCTATGACTCATCTAAAAACAGAAAAGAAGTTTGGATAGTAAAATAATAAAAGAGAGTTCTGAGGGACCTTTGAAGACTTTTAAGATGTTTTTTTGAATTTTATTTCCCCCCCCACCCAACCCCCGGAGCTAGCAGGTCTTAATTCCCACAGGGAATTCTTAACTGCCAAAGAGAAACCAAGCCCCAAGTCACGATGGAGCTTCAGGACAACCTGTGCCACCTGTGGCTCGTCCCCAAGCGGCCCTTTCTTCTTGGAGTGGCTGTGGGACGTGGCAGCAGCACCAGCATGAGTCCTCGGCTCTTGCGCACCTCGCTGGCAGCAAGCCACAACTTCAACAGTGCGGGGGGGAGAGACTGCTGCTCAGGGTAAGAGGAACGCTGTCGCGTTCAGGCTGGAGCTGGATTCACGGGCTCCTCTCAGTCCCTCCAGATACAATTATTTTATTAATAAAATCTCTAACAGGCACAGGCTCAGGCGTGGTGACTGGTTTAGGGGGGAGGCAGAGCAGGGCTGCTCTGGTGAGGGGAAGCACAGGGAGAAGGGGGTCTGCGAGGCCACCCTGGCTGCCACCGGCACAGGACCTGGCATGAGAATCCAAACATGACGGGTGCAGCCCTCAGAGGGTGCTGGCTCTGAACAGGCTGAAAAGGGTCACTTTCGGTGCTGAGAGCCATGTTAAATGCTCAAGTCCCCCTGCATGGTCCTGCCAGCTCACCTCAAGTCAGGCACAAGGTCCCCATAAGCTCAGACACAGCCCTGGCCCCCTCTAGCTGAGGACAGATGACAGTAGCAGCTTTGTGTGTGCCCACCCAAGGGCATGAGGACAACTGGCTGAACACAGACACTCAGTGGCTTGGGTTTTTTTAAATACATTTATTAACCAATGTTAACACATTAAATGACTCTATATATTGCTAGTCAGAGCAGCTTACAAAATGCCAGAATGCATCATAAACTGGACAGCCACAATGAATAATTACAATGTGCATAGTGGCTAAGCTCAACACTTTAATATAGCTTTATGATTTGCAGAAAAATTAATTTTAAATCATGATTCCTAAAACAATCAATTGTAATTTTACCTAAAACTTATACAAAACCAGGCCACAATCTTTTTTTTTTGTTTTGTTTTTTTTTCTTTAAAACACACAGTTTTCACGCTGTAGTAACTTGGAAATGTGCAACCGTGTCAACAGAGACAAAAAAGCCAAAGTAACACGAATCTTACTTTCATGCAGCTATCAGTTAAATATTACATATTCTGGAATGATTTTACACCAAAAATATTTCCACAATAACTTGCTTTCATAGGGGTGGATCGAAGTTTTAGAACTCTTAAAGTAATCGAACAAGATTGATTTTTAGTTGTGAAGTGTTTTACAGTCACAACACAGAGGCGACAAAAGTTAATTACACATTTATCAGGCAATAATGTAGCTGTGGTAATACAAGTTACCATCTACTTACTATTTTTTCCAATCAACTTGCCACTTAATTTCTGCAACGTATTGGGCATTATTTGGCAGTATCTAGTCAATTAACTTATATCACCACCGTAAGTAAAAAAGATCAGGATTTCAGTGGTAGTTCACAGAAGTCTTAGTTGTATTTTCATCTTTACAATGACCCTGGCAAATCCTAGAGAAAACTTTTTTAAAGGCTTTCCTCCTGATTCTTCAGCTTCCATCGTTCCATCATGTAATTGCTTTCAATAAATATCAAAGATCTAAATAAATATTTACAAATTATTCCTCTAACTTCTCAAAAAATAGCTGGATGATTAATGGGCATGTGACTCAGTCTAAGACCAATCTTTGAAAAAAACCTAAAATGTGGAGACACTTTAAAAGAAAAGCTATTTAAGTAAGCTTTACATCTATTTAAAAAATTGTCTCTGAACATGGATGCAATTCATATATCTATATATAAAACAAACAAAAAGAAAATCATTTTTCAACTATCGATCCATTCCTATTGGTAATGCTTCTTAATCCAGACATTCCGCAAAATACAGACTTTTTACAAATCACGGCATCTTTAATACAAGAAAATTAACATGCATTATTCTTCATTCTGAGTACAGTGATGGAGCTCATTATTAGGCAATGACCCATTACTACAAACATAACGGCTTCTGTGAAACTTAAGTGCTTTTTCTCCTTTTGTTATCAAGTTACAATGGACCAGGTGACACCAGATCATAGGCAGTCAGATGACATTGGATTGGGGAGGCTGAAGGGGGCGCGCAATAAAGAAATTTGTATGCCTCGTAATTCCGTGTATGAATAAAGGTAGTTGGTTTTTTTGTTTGGGTTTTTTTTGGCTTTTCTTATTCTTGTTACAAGCACTCATGTTAGGACAAAGATGAAATGTGCAAACTTCAAAATTTAAATATTCATTTTTCTCTAAGATCCAGCTCAGTAAAAGATTACCCCAGTTCCCTGTGATTTTAAACTACAAGATCAAAGCTACTATTTTGTTATAAAAGTTATATATTGAAAAGAAATAATGAAAATAAAACACAGTTGGGAAATATTTAAGAAAAAATATGCAGGACTAGCACCTGCTGTGTCAACCCTGTTCCCTAAATTCAATCATGTACCCACTGGTATAACCAATAGATAATGCCTTTAAACATTAAAATTAAGCTGAACAAAACCAGCTCAACAAGGTTAAGAAATAAACGTTACATCAAGGTAGTATGCTTCTTTTTTCTGAAACAGTTCTGTACTCCTTACATTCAGATCTAGTTTTTAAATGTTCCTTTTGTTAAACTTGTATGATTTTTTTATTTTTAGATCTGCTGTTTTTAAAGATTAAAATCTCTGTAAAACCTAAAAATGTTTTAAAATTTGCTGAAAATGCAACAAATCCTCTAGTTTAAAATTATTTAAAGTAACCTGCTCTCACAGATGTTAAATTCATTTCGCTGACAAAATTTTGGAGGAGCATCAAACAAAAGATTGAAATCACTGTGCAAAATTTCTTTTACGAAAAGTGTTTAAAGGCTGGTGCAAAATGGGAAGCAAATTCTAAACAATTTTGGCTTCTTGGAAACAAAAACCGCTGTGTCTGAGAATAGCAATCATCGGGGTGGTTTTCTAGGGGTTTTCTAACTCTTTCATCTTTTTCTGCGGCAGGTACGTTTGTGTTCAGCATGCCAGTGCTCCTGCTGACACTTGATGGAGCAGTAGGAAGTGTTCCAGCAGCAGTGGTACATGGCCTCTTCTTCACAGTTGTAGCACTGGAGAGAACAAACGAGATGAGATTACCACCCTCGCAGGGTCTGGGCCCACCATCGCACAAGTGTTCTCACCTGCTCGCAGATGCACCAGCACATGCAGAGCAACGCTTCTCTTGTATTGATGCTTGGGGCACCCAGAAGCAGGAGGGCATTTTTCACACGTGCTGAGTAAAGCAGCAGCCTTTAGCAGATCTGCACAGTACTTTCATATTTTCCGGAGTCTGGATTATTGCTTTTGAAAAAATTATCTCTCATTTAAGAAAACTCATTTCTCAGGGCAGTGGGCTGACATTTTTCAGCCTCACAGTGCAGGAACCACCTTTTACCCTACATTTGTACAACAGCACCCTGATCTATGTCTTAAAAGCTACAATAAATCAACAGGCACGTCTGGCGGGAGCAGGTTCTGAGCAAGCTTGAAAATCGGCATTTCTGAGGTCTCTTTACATGCTTGACCTGTCCAGAGGTTGCTGGGGCAGATCCTTTTGGGCTAGAAAAATCTCAAAAGCCACAACAATAACGTAACTGGAGAAATGAATAATTAATTTGTTATGGAGTGGTTTGTTATAACCCACTTCAGGCAGGTCTGCAAGGAGCCTGCTGTCACTGGGGTTTGCTGGCTGCCAGACTGCTGCAACCTCATGAGCAGAAAAGCTCGTGCTACATCGGTGCAAACAGGGAAAGCGAGGAAGCGCCTTTTCTTTCAAGTCTTCCAGAAACCAAAGGCGGCCCGTCACACACAGGATGGCTACATGGGCTCTTGCCCCTTGTCATGCCTGCCAGGACAGCACAAATCTGAAAGAAGGTTTGCTGCAGCAAAGAGGTTTTATACACACAGACAATCCCCAGTTTACTGGCAGCTGGAAGAGCTACCTGGAAGGTAGCCCCATGGACTGAAGAACTAAAAGAAGGGAATCAACATGCTGGTCAACACTATGGGTGGTCAACAAGGAGGTACAGCACCCGAAGGGGAAACATGCCCTGCCTCCAAGTGGTTTTATAACCCTTCAGGGAGCACTGCAAAAGCAGTAACTACCGTTCTGACAAAATCCTGTGAAGTAGGATGGCATTGCTGCTCAAGGAGCCGCTGATATACTCAGTGCCCTTGAAAGCCAGGTTCTGATGATCTCAGAGTTGTCTTTCTGAATTTGGTCTGCTCAAAACCAGAGAGTATCTTTACAAACCCAGTCTGAAATGCTTATTACATGATGGGGAACAGAGGGAGAGATATCACACAGTCTGTGCAGGCTGCTATCAAACCAGAGAATAATACCATTTACTTTTTATGTCATCGTTAATAAACCAGAGAATTACAAAGAAAACAAACCCAACTGCCTTAAACAAAACAGAAACGCAACAGCCCTACATACTACTAAAAGACAGATCCAAGAAAGCGGACATTGACACTGGCTAAACCAATAACTATTTATTTACATCCGCAATAAAGGGACTGCCCTAGCTGCATGAGAAGGGAACCTCTCCATTTTCCTTTCATAACTTAGCTCCAGGGAAGTTTATTTGTAGAAATGTCTGCAAACAAGTGTCCTCTCGAGAGCTCTTTTCCTGGTTTTTCATGTTGCTGGCTGCCCACAAGCCTGTGGGAACCATTAGGATCATCCGCTGAAAAGCTGCGGGGAACAGCTGTGTCTCTGCATTACGTACAGTGTGGGCCTTAGCCCAGAGACCAGCTTCACATCTGCTTGCTCGGAGAGGAGATCAAAAAAAGCTAAGACAGGAGAAGACAACTGATCTGTGAGTTCTGCACTTCCCTTTCCATATGCTGGCCATAAGCGTGGGATGTAAATCTCCACTTACAGAAGGGAAATAGTGTCATCTAAGCTGGTACCAGCACATGTGGCAGAGAGGGCAAAAAGCCAGCTGGCCTCAGGCCTCCTCTTTCCTTTGTATTTTCCTCTTTCTAAACTATACATGTAAATATAATTGAAAGAGACAGAAGTTAAACACGAGCTATAAAAATGAACTACGTGCTGATGTAAATGAGGCTTATATGCAAATAAAGGAATGGGGAGAAACTGAAAAAGAAACATTATCAAGACCAACACTGTAGCCTGTGTTCTGGAGGCCATCAAATTGCATTTTCTGGAGGTATGAAAATGAGATTAGGTTAAGCCAAGAGGACTGTGACCAGTTAGAGCGACAGAAAATGTTGTTCTCTAACTATGCATTAGGCTCCTGAAGGTTGGGAGCCCATCGCCTGTACACCACCAGCAGAACGGTCCTTTCATCCTGACTGGATTTGTTATACAAGAAAGACAAATATAGTGTGAATAAGAGCAGCTGCATTCCCAAGCGTAGACATCCGCATTACACAAAACCAGAGGCCTCTGCTTCTAATTAAAAGGCAAAGCCACCAAAACTCATTTAGTATGTGTGTTAATTACATGAGATTTTGGTAAGGAGGTATCATTATTATAATAGCAGCATACAAGAGCAGTACTACACACCAGGGACCGTCATTAGTACCACCGAAGGAAAAATCACTGGGGAGTTGGGTAATTGAACCAAATCCAGCTGCCTGAGGCTGTGTGTTGGCAGGCAGATCCATCAACTGGAATGCAAAGGTGTTTATCCTTATCCTCCTCTCCTTCCACATGCAAACCAGCTGCCTGAATGATGCCTTCATTTAGGGTGGTGATTGACAGATAGTTCTGGGACCAACAGAAACAGGCAAGACTCTCAAATGCTCTTTATATCTTGCTCGGAAAGAGGCTTTATGCACATGATGGCAAGATGCAGTGATGTGGTACCAGGGCACCCTCTGATTAGGCTAAAGGATATGGTAAAGGCACAGTGGAGCAGATGAAAGTCCTGGGAGTCTCTTTCATAAATTCTGCCTTAAAAAAACCCGAAAAGCAGCCATAGCTATGAGTCCAGACTCCCAGTCAAGTCACCATGGTTGAGTTACTGCTATCAGATGAATGGTGGCAACAGCTCACATGCACACTCAGCCTCTGTCAGAGCTAATGTGATGTAGTTCTGCAGTGGGCAAAGACAATTCAATTTCCCTCTCAAGTGCCACAGGCAAAAGCATGTATGCAGGCACCAGCAGCTAGTGACTCATTAAGCACAGTAACTTGATCAATCAGAGACCTAAATAACTTCTCTGGTCACAGAGATAGGTAGGCAGGGATTTTCTAACTGACAGACACCCAAGCACTGCAGTGATCGTAACTCCCACAATAAAACCTCTACTACGAACAGAAATGAACTCTACAGGAGCTCTGGCACTTGAAGTAATTCTTCTCTTTACAAAACCTGAACTCATAACTGTGACAGCAATTGATTGTCTCGCCTTACTATTTATTTCACTTTTCTTAAGAGCAGAGTTTTCTCTGCAGGGACCATCGTTTATCTGTAAGAACAAGGACTAATGAGGCTGAACATAAACAAACAGCCCTTTACAGGGAAGACAAACGGGAGCTGCAGGCCGGAGCCGGCAGCGGCAGCAGTGGGACAGCGGAGGTCCCTCGCTGCTCATAGCTTGTGCCATCTTGTGGCAAAGCACCCGCACGCTCCTCAGCCGCATCCAGCAACATCAGCGCTCGCGAGGAGGCGAGAGAAAATGTGGTACCCACCCTCCTGCGTGCTACAGACACCTACTACAGTGCCGTGTGATCTCCCAAACAATGGTTTTCCTTTCTCTGTTCTATGAAAATTAGCAAAGAAATAGCAAAGTCTGTCTGTGCCACGGTCACTGCTCCTCAGCGTAACAGTTCTGCCCGTGCTCTGCTACAGGCCTGCAGCACAGGGTTACAGTCCTTGCAATGCTCGAGTAGATGCTGTACAGCCACGTGGGAGAACACACTTTTGGCTTGAAAAGAAAACACGAGACACAAAATAAACAAAACCAGGGGAAAGTCTCCACCATGTAATAGAATGGTAAGTTAGATCATAGAATCCTATAATCACAGAATGGTTTGGGCTGGGAGGGACCTTAAAGCTCATCCAGTTCCAACCCCCCTGCCATGGGCAGGGACACCTCCCACCAGACCAGGTTGCTCAACTGATATGTCTGATTTCACTCTTCTAAAGGGCATACAAACATGGTATTTATAGGCAATGCTGCAAATTTGGGCTTAAGGACTGAACAAGGGAGAGAAACAGATTTCAGAAAGTCATGTCTTAAACAAAAAAGAACATAAATGAGCTGCAGAAAAAGCTTGGAGAGGGAAAGGCCAAAAGGATATCACTACCAGCATTATTAGCAAAGGAATCCAAATTGATGCAGCCATAGACTCTATCCTCTGGGATCTTGAGATCAAAGGAGTGTGAACATAACACAAAACATGACTTATATGGAGTAAAACTGTATTTAGAAAAAAAATATTTTCATACTAACATCTGATTGGACTCAAGAAGATGGTGCTGTAACACTGCATAATTAAGATGGAAAGTAATCAGAACTTCGAGTTGAAATTTAGTGGTTAAGAAAATTTTAAAGCAGTAATATGAAGGAGAAAACCTTAAAGCTGGAAGACCAGCGAAGGAACAGTGCAGTTAAAAGTAAGGAAGGAATAACCTTCCATAAGCCTGCAGTATGCATTATACATTTCCACTTAGTCTCTTGTAATAAATTTTTGACACTTACCCATTGCTTCTTCTTGGTCTGGGAAATCAGTTGCTTGTGCTGGCCTGCTAGCTTCTTAATCTCTTCTAAAAATTCTTCTTTGCACTTCTCCTTCACCTGTTTACATTTTCTGTCCATCTCTCCCTGTGCGTTGGCCACAGCTTTATTTACAGCCTGCCTTTTCTCTTCTTCCATCTCTGTACGCAGCTGCCGTAAGAAAGTCAGCAAAACAAGTCAATGGACAGCTACTGGAATAAAAGTATCTTCTTTAAACCTCTACTCTTTCAACTTCTGTTACTGATGTGGGTGGAGGTCACATAATTAGAGATTTCTCCTATTTAGAAAACAAAATGTTCTCTCCTTTTGAGTTATAACAAAAATTCCAGCCCATAAGAAAAGTTCAAAATAAAAACATCACCGTATTTCTCGTCTGCTAGGCATCTACAAGACAATCAGTTTACAAATTTATTAATTTATCTGGGACAAAGATTTTATCTTTTCCAAATCTACAACTGCATATAAATCTACAGCAAGGACACAATGGATAATACAAAACAGAACATCCCTGAGTTCAGTAAGAACTTCCTCATTGTCAGTGGGATTCCTTTGCCCTTGCTCAGTTATCTAAAGTTTGGTGTCTTAATCCAACAGGATTAACACTTAAACTCCCTAGGTTCATTCCACAGTCCTTCATCCAGAAGGAACTTCATCTTGCCTTAAGACAGGTACTTAAGAGAGGTCAGACAATTCATTCTCTGGATTGTCTTGCGCTCTCCAGCCAAAGGTGACCAGCTCAGGCTTTCATACTGAATTTCAAACAGGTTATCAATAGATAAGAAAACTCAAACAAATTTCAGAATGTTGACAAAATAAGAACTATTTATGAATAGCATTTAAACAATGCCATTGTTTACAACCACACTTGACAATGGAGACAAAGGCTTTGGAAACAGATACTCATGAATGAACAATTAGTTTCATTTTTGGATCACAAACTGATTTCACTGGACAAGAATCAAAAAAAAGCAGCAGTTTTCTGTTTAAACTAAGGTTTGTTGGTGTAGAAATGGTCTAAAAAGCAATAAGGAAGAGTATTTTTATGTGGTCTCTTTTTTTATTAATTTTCTTAAGGGTGGATGTTACAAAAATAGAAAATGTGAAAAAAATCCACACTCCTCCTCTCCTCAAACCAGAGTGTAGGTGGTGTTCGGTAAGTGTTACCTTTTCCACTGCTTCTCGCACAACTCTCTCAGTTTCTCTTTTGTGATCAGCTTTCATCCTGTCCTTGAAATCATTGAAGATTTTGGTGTATTTGTCATGGCACATGTTCTGACACACTCCATCATTACTGGTCTGGGTGCTCCGATGCAGCATTTTTGGAGAAGAGGCACTTAACTTCTTGGTCTGAGTTGAGACTGAAACTTTTTCAATGGGCTGAGGCATTGTGGGAATTTCCTGGCTCGAACTTACTGCTTCAGTTTCAGGTTCTGGCTCCTGCAGAGAAAGAACAAACTTGTAAATCCAGATATCAAAATAGAACAAATTATCTTTCAGTTCCCCCTGGATAAAGTATGTTACATGACTAATGTCAGCACAATTAATATGAAAGGTGTCTGCTGAAGACCTTGAGTGCTGATGGAATGTGGGATCCCTGTAGAAAACCAGCTCTTTGGTCAGGCTTTTCTGACTTCAGCTAGGAGCCCTCCAGAAGGAAACACACATATGGCATCAGTATGCCATGCTCACCAGCCTCGCTTCCCAAAAAGTATGACCAACATCAGAGGCTATGCTGAATCACTGCAGATCCCTTGGGATTACCTGGGGTTGCTACAGATTTCTCCCCCTACCGTTCTTCCTGAAGAGACTGCGTGGCCAAGGTGCAGAATTGTTTTGGCGAACTCTAGGCTTACTCTGACCCAACAGGCTCCACCAGAGTCTGTAATATTCCACTGATTTCATGGAAGTGCTGCAAAGATTGATTAGTACTTCAAAGGTGCTTTGAAGATGAAAGGCTAATGAGTGTCTAAGTCTTGCTTCCAATAATACAGAACTAGACTTGGATGACCACAGAAGCTTTCTGCAATTACACAATTATCAAGAAAGAAATCACAGTTACTGCAGTGTACTGTACTGAATTTACCTGCCCACGTTACTACACCGTAACACCAATTGCTCCTGCTCTTTAGAACAGATAGATGCAATATTCCTGCAAACTCCTATTGATATTTGAAGTGTCTGAAGACAGATGAACGTTTTTTTTTAATTAGATTTTTTTAAAGCTTGTTTAATAGTGTACAGACAAAGCACACAGTCCTTGCCACACCAGACCGTGCCTATCTGTGTGATGGGGCACTGCTCACACCAAGCAGAAGGCTGACTCTGTGTATTCCCTCTTGCAACCAATTACTCTCTAATAGGTCACTGTGATTGACTTCTGGATCACTGATCAAATATGAGCAGAGCTAAGAAGGCAAGTGTTAAGACATAAATCTATGAAGCAAATTACAGCATTTGCTTGACAGAAAACACAATAAAAATGACATGACATCCTGAACTGTCGTCTCCCTGTCTTCCACTCAAATATAGTTTATGCCCTGGGGAGCATTAACTGTGTGTCACTACCTCCATCGACGAAGGTGTCTCCTGCGGTACCAGGTACAATGGGGAGGCAGGTGCCCAGACATCAGGAGTGGCAATGTCTGTATTTCAGGCACCGGGGCCATCCCACATAACTGGTGCTAATACCTGAATCCTCCTCTGTAATGGAGGCCTGAGTCCTCTTCTGAGGACTGTGCATATGTGCGACTTTTTCTTAGTGTTCAACATGCAGCTGAAACAAGGCCAGGAAAACGTACTAAGAAGTTAGGAAATATGAGATTTATGGCTGTCTAACTGCCCCCTTGTGTACAAGCACAATAATACAGTCCCTTGGTTACACAATCACTGAGTGTGCAACTTGGACAAACACATGAGGAAGTTCCAAGGACAAAGGTGGATATGACATTTTATAAACTTAATATTCTTGATTGTACAAAAGACTTTCTGATTTCTGTTTACAGACTTACTAACTAGCCTGAATTAGTCATTAAAAAAAATAATGTTGTAAGCTGACTATTAATTTATTCACGATACAGAATATTACCACACTGACACCAGTGGCTTGCATGAGGGAGGTACAATTATGTGTGCTAGCAAGGAGGACCAAGCTATGGAGCTGCAACTTCCAAGATTAATACTGTAAAATCAGTAAAAGGTGACAGGAATTGAAGGAGTGTCTATTAAAATTTCAGACTTTTTGTAGTTCGCTACGGTAACTGAGGTTACTCACTTCTTTCTTGAGTTCCATGCTCTGGTTACGTCGTCCTTTCTTTGCTCTTGGTTCCTGAGTAACCTTCAGCTGTGAACATTAAGAAAAGCATATTGAATCATTCCAAAAAACAGTTCATATAAGTAGTATTCATTGTAACATGACTGATGTACCTTTTATTTGTGATTACTTGCAACTATTTAATTTAGCAAATAAAAAGTTGAATACTGCTTTTAAATGAGAAGTGCACACAATAAACAATTCCACATTATCACCGGTGACTATGATTGCATGAAGGAACAAAATTCATGAACAAGTTCTAACATTCAATATGTATTTGCTAAAATACCACTAACCATTCTTTTCATTTCACACACAAGTTCAAACACTTGTTTCTGGAATATTCGGATATTAGTGCCCCATAATTACGCAGCAGATCTTGTTGGAAGCCAGAAAACAGCAATAATTATAAAGAGAATGTATATATGTAAAGATGGTAAGATTATCCAGACTTGCTAGAGCTGATTATAACTGTATGCTTGAAGGGGTACGAAGCTTCATGCTTTACAATAAAAGCCAATCTCCAGCAACAGAAACACGGGTGAGAGCTAAGTGGATGGTATCTTACAATGGCTTACAGAAAAGTTCTTACTCCGGTCTTTGAAGCATCCAGTACTAGGTAGTGTTAGTGACAGGATACTGCAGATTATTAATGTGTACAAATACCTTAAAGGTGGGTGTCAAGAGCATGGAGCCAGGCTCTTTTCAGTGGTGCCAACCAATAGGACAAGAGGCAATGGGCAGAAACTGATGCAGAGGAAGTTCCACCAGAACATGAAGAAGAACTTCTTTCCTGTGCGAGTTCCCACACCCTGGAACAGGTTGCCCAAAGAGGTTGTGGAGTCTCCCTCACTGGAGATATTCAAGAACCATCTGGATGCAATCCTGAGCCACGTGCTCTAGGATGACCCTGCTTGGGTAGGGAGGTTGGACCAGAAGACCCACCAGATGACCAGATGACCCTTCCAACCTTACCAATTCTGTGTGATTCTGTGTCTATGATTACTGCAGAGCACAGAGTTTGACAGCTACTCTTATGTTCCTGTATCTGGGAAAGCATTAACCAAGTGAAGGATGAATATTTGAGGTGGAACAGAAAATATACAAATGGACACTTCAAACCCTCTGACTGACACTTCTGAAAAACTGGGAAAATGCCACTGTTATCTTTCATAAATATTATTTGTGACTGTTTTCCTGTTTCATCACACATTGTCGCATGACCGCATGAACAAAATTAAATAAAGGGGCTACAAAAAGTTAGCTAAGCAAACCAGGCTAAAAAAAACTAAAATCACTTTGATAAGGAGCATTCCTTTAAAGCAACATCCAGTCTTATAAGCTTTAAGCTTTTAGCTACAAATTGGATGACAGACCTGTTTAACAAAAGGGCAAAGAAAGAGAGTCAAAACACGCTGACTTTTTAAAATACAGACTTAGAGGGAGGATAGTGGTTTTAAATGAGGAAAGAAGATGTTGCCAGGGTAAAGGCTGCCAAAAATACAGAGAAGCATCATACAAGCTATGGAAATCTTACTGCCAAGTCAGTAATAGTGAATATATAACACCCTCTTGGACAATGAATGGCTAGCAAGGTCAGCTGTGAAAAGGGAATTTCCGTATGGCAATGCAAAGTTTTGTATCTTGGCCCTTTGTGCTTTTCACCTTTGTTAAAGCAATGTAATTTTTTTTGTCTTGCAGAATGATTTTTAATGACTTTAATCAGTTCCTGGTCACATGGTCCTCAAGAGCAACAATTGCACCTAATTTCAGTTGGACTTGCTGAAAATGTCATGGTTGGTGTTATTCCGGGATCTGTAATGCAGAATACAGTCCGAAGTGAACATACTCCAGCTGTGAAAAGGCTGAACAGCTACAGGGCTGTCCCTTGATGGGAGTCCAAGAAGGCAGTGTTGCAGTCTATCTGATACCCATGACATTTAACTTGAACATTCCTATTTAACTTTAGAAATCTTGGTCTGTCTCATCAAGGTGCTGTAGGTGACAAACATTTTGAAACTTCCCAGAGGTCACCTAAGAAGTGAGGAAAGAGGAAAACTCTGTATTCTTGCTATTACTGAGCTACAAAACCTAGTGAAAACAAGCCTTTGAACCCTCTTCTTGCCAACACAAAACTGCAGATGGAACACAAGGCTAATTTAACAGTAGTTTAATCAAAAATAAGTCAGCTTTGTAACCTGGAATAAATTGCCCTGATTGCTAACATTGTGGCAGCACTCACCTGCTCATTGCTGGTGGAAGAGATACTCGACTCTGCCTCTTCTTCCCCTTTATCCTCATTCTTTGATTTCCAGAATCTCCCTTCACGAAGAAAACGCTGGTGCAGTTCCAGCTCATCACAAGCCTTCTTCCACCCCATACTGCGTTTCACGTGCAGCCGATGGATGTTAACTGTGATATCTTGAATGTTTTCAGAGGGGATCCAGGCCCTTTTGAATACACAGTGCAGACAGGTTCAGAAACATTAAATACAGATAAAAGGATTTTGACTTGAGGAACTCACTTCAAAAACAGTTTTTCACAGTGCCTGATCACCGACAATTCTTTTACTCAGAATTTTTGTATATTCAACACATTTGGGAAAAAATGGACTGCACAGCATTAGACATTTGTGTTATTATAAGCACTTGTTAGCTGTGGGTGCTGTGGCTGAAAGTCTCATTTTTGGTGGGCCACAAATCAACCCCAGCACCAATAGCAGTCACATCTCCTACCTGCTCTCTTGCTAAATGCCCTGAGTCAGACACAGAAACATCTTTACTGAAGGCTTGTATGCTAATCCAATTTAGCCCTTGACCTCTTTGCTAAAACTGTCAAGGAATGTACCAAATTATCACCTCCAACAGAGTCATTTTGTAGTTTGGGCCCCTGTCTATCAGGGCTGAACTCATGTGGGGACTGCCATGATCTTTTGGACTGAATTCAAGCCAGTGACTTGGTTCCAAAGGTACTCTGTCCTCTTAAATATTTTCAGAGAGCCCTCATAGAATTAGATGGGTAGCTCTTGACATTTTGAAAGGTTATACACCAAGCAAGATTGGACATTGAAGAAAAAGAGTTAGCGCCATGCACATCTCTACATAACAGAGCAAATACTGAAATAAATTAAATGTCTGAGGACAGATTCTCAATTCCTGCAATACAAATTTCATTTCATTGAAGTCAAAGAAACAATGCTAATTTACACCAACCTGGAATTCGGCCTTTCATCCACGTCCAGCACAGCAACTAAGCCATGGCACCCTAGTAAATTGTATTTTGTCTTTTCTATCAGCACGTTGAAGAAGTTGCAAGCACCTCATCCCGCAATTGTCATGTTACTTTATTAAATTGTTTGAAGCTGTGTGAACTTAATGCTAAAACTACTAATGAGATAAGCTGTATTTGCAAACAGATTCAAGGTAAATCACTCTGTGATTGAGGCACAAATAAAGATCCTTTACCCAGTTTATGCCTGTTAGAAAATCTGGTAGTTATCATATAACAAATGAAAACATGTTATATACCATGCAAGTTATACTAAGAGCGAATTAAATGAACAGCCTCATAAAACACTGCTGCTGAATTGTCCCTTTTGGGATGCACCAAAATATACCACCTTCCCAACAACCACAAATTACTTTGCAAATGTCTCATCTCCTCACATTATAGGCATATAAATCAAACAGCAAAAAAATAAATAAATCAGAACACCCATTGTAGCAGCACTATTATAACGCTCCCCAAATGCTGAACAAACAACTGGAGATGAAAGTAAAAGCTGATCTCTAAGACTGAAGTTTCCAATGTAAAGAGTTAGTCTCTGAAATGGCAAACTGGCTCACAGCAGGAGCTCTGTCAATGTTCTAGCAGTGAGACAGAAACATTTGTGATGTATATTATGTTACAAAAACACAAAATTGCAATGTGCCTGCTCAGAAGAGAAAACTGCACAAAATCAATACTGCTAGTAGCAAGAGTATACTTCTGTCCAGTTTTCACCTTAGCAGGTTCAGGACTAGCAGGCTGCTACTGATTTGAAAAATCAGTTGAAGTTCACTTGCGTTCCTTAGTCAAAAATGCATTAAGTAATCCCTATGGCAACTGTGGAAAGGGAATCTCTGAGCCATTTGGCAACCTCAGATGTGTCAGACTGAACTTCAGATTTTCTGAAACAATTATGGCAAAGTGCTCAGTCTTTCTAATGTTGGCAACCAGCTGAGCCAGGATCTACAACATGATAGGTAAGAGAAAAACTTTCAAGTATTGTTTGTAAAAATCAGCACATGGAATCAATAAATTACCTTTGGTGGTGATGGCCAAAAAAGCGAACATCAACTTGATTGTCCTCTTTCTGCATGACTTTGGCTGGCCAAAATCCAAAGCCTTTCATTTTGGCCCAAACCAACTCATGATTAGGTATCTGGAAAAAATGTTGTATTTATTATTGAACATGAAGTATTATATTGATATCTCCCACAAATATTTTGCTGTAATACTATGCTAGTACCTTAAGTTGCTGTTTATGTCTGGTGTTATTTTCATTTTTACCTTACAATACGTATTTCCCTGTTATATGCATTGCTTGGATCAAAGTAAAAAAAATACAAAATCTGAAAAGGGTGTAACTGTCTACTGTAAACAGAGATCTTAAGCAGCCCAAAAATTAAACTTGTCTTTATAGCTTCATCCAGAAGCAGTTTTATTTCTGTAAGCTCCTTATTCTCTTGTGAGACTGTAGCAACTGGCTGATAACCAAGTTTTAGAACCTATATTGTTAAAGCTTTGAACTTCAATCAACATTGCACTTGCATAAAATGTCTAAGCTTACAGAGTCTTAACCACGCTTTTCAAACAAGCCTACTGAAATGGAATATTCAATGTATTAATGACACCAAAACTGCAGGCTTTTATGAAGAAAAACAAACAAATAAAAATCCGTGTCAGCAACATACACAAGGATAGCAGAACCAATTGTCAGGTCGCGCATTTGACAAATAGAAACAGTTCTTGCAAAGCTGCAGTTCATCCAGCTGAAAAACAAAAAAAAGGTAAATAAGCCCCAAAATTCCCATTTAGGTGACTTCAGTAGTATCTCTCTCTCTTAAGTAGTAAATTTTTTCAGCCCTGCTTGTTAATTTGGTGGAGTTACTTCTGTGTGGGCAAACAAGGTATGAAACTGAGGTGAGTTGAGAGTGGATCAAAGGCAGCTGCAGAACTCATGTTTTAGGAAAACAAGGCAGAGGGAGAAGACTAATTCAACTCTTAATCATTTACTATAGCTAAAATGCAAAGAATAGTTCTTTCATTCATCATCAAATGTTTTGAATTACTTCTTTCAGAATGTACTTTACTGTACAAATGGAGAAAATGTGACAGCTTTTTTTTTCAGTCTCTGAATGTTGAGAAATGTTTCAATGCCAATTACAGAATTTGGCAGGAATCTCACCTCAGGTTCAATTTAGCTTAGTGAGTACAATTATTTCTAGTCCAACTATGTATTACTAGATTTATTACTAAAATTTGAATATTGGTATCTTCCAAAAGATAGTCGAGTTGCAAAAAAAAAAAAAAAAGAATTCTGAGCCAGTTGTTAGAAAGTTAGGGGAAAATTGATAAGAAACTTCAGACTCTTTTTATTTTTGTAATATGAGGAATAATTTTCTTAGATTCTGAAATGAGAATCAAGTATCTTGTCTACATTTTGGTTTCTTGGTACTACTTACTTCATGACACGTGTCTTTGTAAAGCATCCTCGCTATATCAGCTTGTTCACTGTCCGCTATAAGTGAAAAATAAATTATATAAACAATCACAGTATGATCACATGGCTCACAAAGATCTGACACTGTCATTGCTACAACTTTCATGCTATAATTGTCTTGCTTGAGAATACAAAACATAATTTAGTCACTTGGAAAACCCTTTCACTTAAAATTTTCTAACAATCAGTTCTATATGTGTCTTCTCTTTCATATTCTGTGCAAAAATACTGTTGGGAGTGTTCACACTGAACAATACAATTACACATACGAGGAGCAGCAGCAGGTAGACAGGGTTGCTCTTAACATGGATCTAGTTTCTTTCTCTGCTAGTGTCTTAACTGCACTGCAGTTGTCCTAAAACAGGGCTCTCTGCTATCACCACTTGACTGAAACACAGCTACAATCACACAAGCATTCCTGCTCAGAGTAATACTTCACATACAATTTATCACTGTATGTTTCCCTTTATACCTACATATTTCTCTATTAGCACGTTCACATCTCTCCCTATAAACAATGATGTGGATCTTCTAGTGCTGCAAATAGACTGGTCCCACCTCCCAGCCAGCCTGATGTGGGTCATGTCTGCAGGGGAGAATCACATCCTGAAATGATGGCTCTGGAGAACCTTATTACAGGACCTGGCTATACATTCTGGGTGTGGTGGTGGTGTTTTTCCACTTCCAGACTGTCCCACCATATCAAACAGTAGCTTATTAGCTTCCCAGTGGCTGGCAGCTTCTCTGATGGCTGTACCTCCACACACTGCACCAGCAGGACACTTCTAGTGTGGATGTAGCTATATCTGCAGTTGCAATATGGCAGATATTGCTTATGAGTGAAAAATCTGTGTCTATAGTGCATGTTTCTGCTGACACAGCACATCAGAGCTCAGACCTCTTTCCATCTTAGAACAACATATTTATATTGGCAGAAATCTGCAGCATAGACTGACTTACGACTTAGGCTGCAGAAGAAACAGGATGGCAAAAGTGCAAATACTCACTAACAGGTTTAGCCAGAGGATGAAAATAGTTCTGTAGTAGGTGGGAAAGGAAAGACCCTGCAAAGTCCTCTTGCAGCTTACTTTGATTTTTAAGGGTTCTCAAATGACCTCATCCATACTTAACATTATCAAATCCCAAATTCAATCCTGAACTTCTGAGTTTCCTACAGATAAAGATAAATCAAATAAAGCCAGCAGTAAATGTAGTACTTTACCTCCATAGAAAATCACTGTGTTGTGTAGAAGCAGCTGAGCATCTGCTTTGAACTCCTCATAACTCCTGTACTTTCCTTCATTTACTTTCTACACACAAAAAAACCCAAACAGGATTGTGAAAAAACTGTTAAAAAGTGCTGTACCTGTTTTATGCAGAGAGGCTTTCACAGAAATCTGCATTATGCAACACAGATCAGACACTGCCTTTCCTGCATGCAGAAGAAATACTTACAACTCTCTGACATGGTTTGTTAGTACCTGAACACTGGCTGCATTGGTCCCTTTATAAAATGCCCAGAATTAAAACAGGTGCTTTAATACTTGACTAAGTTTTTTAAAAAATTATCTTGGTTATAAGAAGGTAAATCTGGAGTAGCTTCATCATAAGGTGTGGCCCAGAACACTTGTTCAAATTAAAATATATTCCCTGAAGTGAAGATTTTGTACTTTAAAATACCAGTTAGTTTCGACTGACTTGATACTTCCAGGACCTTCACTTGATAGTCAAATGTCTTCTGATGAAGGCTGATTGTCCTAGTCTTTCAAATTTGCAACAAATGCCTACATGGAGCCATGCAGTTAATTTTCCTAGTAAGGTCTTTTGTCTAATAAGCAATGCAGCATTTACAATTGTGTTCTGTCAGGAACACCTATGAGAATTCCAATCATCAAGCAAAACATCATCCATTTCTAGGATGTTACCAAAGCCAAAAAACCTTCTGTTGAAGCAGGTGAAGGTGACACAATGAAAGGCAGGGCTGAACTGTTTTCAGGCTCAACCAGTGTTGCCAGTACTTCAAGCCAGCCAGCAGTGTTGGTCTCCAAAACTGCCAGTGAAGCTATTGTTTATCCACGTGTTTCAGTAACAATAATAAAACAAAGGCTTTTCACATCTATGGTTGCAAAGGACAAGATATACTACAGCATTGCATAATAATCCAGTTGCAGCAATGAACAAAGATGAATATGCTGTTCATTTTGGTCATGTGCAGTTGATTTACATGAGTCATGGTCAGACCTCTGCTTCAGAAAAAAAGGACAACATATTTACTAGTACTTTATTTTTGGAACAATTAATGCAAAACAGATGTTTTAAGTGAGTCTTGATTTTTGGTGATCAACAAAACAACTGGTTCTTTATGAATCATTTAGATGTTTATACAGTTGCCTCCTACACAAGACCTTAATGACTAAAATTGGAATATGGTCACAAACAGTGAGCTGGATGTGCAAACATCGCACTCAAGGCCATATTCAGTGACTTAGATAAAGGGTACTTCCTCTAAAGATTACAGCTGCCTGTAGCTCCTACAAAAACCTTAGTACAAAAGGAACTGAGGATGCTCTATGTCTGAAAACTAGGCACCACTCAAAATGGTTTTACTCAGTTACCTATTTATGAGGAAAAGTTTGAAATTTTAAGGTCCCATATCCAATGCTGCATACAATACTGAAATACTGATAATTAGGAGAATAAACAGTGCTTTAGTCCTTAGGGTTTATTTTCACTGTTAAAAGACACCATAAACAGTGTGGAAGTTAGAAAGCAAGTCACTCTACCTCCTGTATAGTAGGAACATCAACAGCTGAGTGCACCAGCCTTCTATACATTGGGTGTTTGTTGTCCTTCCCTTTCTTGTTTAGATCTATAGCCTGAAAGGACCATGAGACAGTGTTAAGTTACGGCATTTAGAATCTACTTAAAACACAAAAAGAGATTTAAGAAATACAATGGTTTGGTATATTTCAGATGGGAAATACACAAGGCCAACCTGTAGATCCATAATCTGACAGATTAGCATGTCTCAAACCTGAAAAATGTCCATTTCAGAGGAGCCACAGGCCCATGACATAAACTACTCCTGCCAGAACGACACTAATCTGAGCAATGAGACATGGTAAGTGTATGTTGAAATACACACATTGCTTATGACAGGGGAAATAAAGTGACACCCTCTGGTAGCCCTCCTCCTTGCACAGTCACAAATGGCCAACCGCAATGCATCCTCCACACTGCTACCCAACACTTTGATCAACCTCCCTGTTTCAGACTCACCCGCTCCTTCATACGAGAGACTATGAATCGCAGGTATGTGCTCATCTCTTGTTTACTTGTGTTTTTCTTCTTGATACTCTGTCAAAGAAAAACAGGATCATATTATTATTTTAAACTGGACTTCAAAATTCATCCAATAAAAACTTTCTCTGCATCACAACATTATTTGAAAAGGTAACTTTGATTCACATATCACACAATTTTTTAGGGAAAATCTTTTCTGGGAAATTGGTAATACTAACACGTCACAACAACTATATATGTTGCTCTGAATTACGTCTGGGCTGAGGACTTCAGCTATAGAATAATTATAAATTTTATTTCCACATGTATCCATAATCCTTTGTCAAAACCTCTCATGTAAAAAAGCATCTAATTAGAACAAAGCAATGAAGAAAGGCATTTTAGGGAGCAGTTCAAAAATTATTTGTCTTTTTATTATCAAAGCATTAATATTTTCAGTAAAATAAGAAATTATTTTTTAAATAATATCCTGCACGATCTACAAATTATGTGCTTACTAGGCAAAATTACATTGTCTAGGAGGAAGTCAAATAGGCTGTAGCCAGTAAAAACTCAGAGCACTTTTTACTGCTTGAGAAACATAACAGTTGTTGATTTTTGTGGTTCTTCCTTGAAAAAAATCTAATCCAGATCCTGGAACACAGACTGCTTCTTTTACGCAATTCAGGATCCAGAGTTTTTAACCCTCATGTTAGACTAGTATGAGACTTATCCCCACCCTTCAAAGTCAATCTAGGCTAGTGGGAAGCACCGCACACAGAAAATGTGCTGTTAAAGAGAAGGTGGCTCTCTACAAATGCCTGGAATGCTCCTACAAACCAGCCTTTCCAATTCCAGGTCACAGCAGCTGTGCACAGTTCTGCATGGCTTTACAACAGCTTGCTGAAAAGTGCTATCTCCTCCTTGCTCCTGCCTACTCCGGCCTTTTGTTCTCCAAAACAAAAGCACAGTGAAACAACAACATGGGTTCCAGGTTTATTATCCTGAAGTGATTTCTAGCTGCTCGCATCTCTTGCAAAAATGTTCACTCCTCCTCCCATGTCTGAATGCACTGAGTGCCAAGCTGAGTTCTTCCCTTCTCGTGCCTCACATCACCACCCATATGCAAACTCTGTGGACCAAACTCATTCAGCTACACCTGCATCTTCAAATTTTGATGGTCTTTAGCAAGATCCACATAGCTGTGCAGATGACTACTGCTTAGCAAACACAAGAAAATAGAATCCATGTCCTAATAGGTAGCTAAAAGAGGTATGAGGCTTACGAGCTGGAAGTGTGCTATTTTTCACTTGATTACTTATATATGACTCTGAACATATAGAGGGAGCAGATACATTGAGTACAGAGCAACCACTTTTACGTATTTACTTGGCAGGAGTATAAATTACACATTAGTGCAAAAAAATGGATAAGATTTGATTGTGTCTCCTCTGCTTATATTCCTCCTGCAAGACACTGAAGACACTGAAAATCACAGGCTGGCTACAATAAGTGTGCAACCTATACATCTCAGGATTGCACTTACTACCTCCTTCTTAAATCAAAATTGTAAACATCACTACCAAAGAATGCATTCATTTAACTGCTTAACAGATGCATAGAATCATTACAAACTGTGCTGAAATATCAGAGCACTGGAACAGGCTGCCCAGAGAGGTTGTGGAGTCTCCTTCGCTGGAGACATTCAAAACCCGCCTGGATGCGTTCCTGTGTGATGTACTCTAGGTGACCCTGCTCTGGCAGGGGGGTTGGACTAGATGATCTTTCGAGGTCCCTTCCAACCCCTAGAATTCTGTGATTCTGTGATTCTGTGATCAGTTCAACCATGAACCTATATAGATACTACAGTATGCATAACAACACTATAGCTTTTTCCTGACAGGACACTACCACTGTTAGGTAAAACTCACTATTGTGAGAAGGGCCAGCACCAGGTCTTTCTAACACTTCCAGTGCCTTTAAGCAATATTTTCACAATATTAATGGTTCCCAGACCTTCCTTCCAAACCCTAGAACAAGACAGAATTTTACCCTGCACTGTACGTCTGAATCTCCTTCTGCATATTCATGTTTTGCATTGTCTGCTGTGAGAACGTGCATTCTGCTGGAATTCAATTCACCTATTCAGTTTTGCATAAACCAATATTGCTACTGCAAATGCAAATCCAAATGTGCATTAAATTATCAGCATTAGGAAACATTGCTGTCATTTTGTCACTTCAGGCAGTGGCGTGTTGTATGCTTGCTAATGACACAGCATTTTAAAAGACTGGGACTTATCGGGGCACAATAAAATTCCCTTGCACTGACTGGTCCTTCTACACTTCTTTTACTGACGTGATTCAGAATTTATCATCCTTTGAAAGTATTTCAGAATTCACGCAAACCCTTTTTCATGCCCTGATGGGCAAAACAGTTTGTAAGAGGCTGTGTTAAGATAGATGGTTTACAGTCTTATCCTTCAGATCATAAGAAAAGACAGACAGCTGGCTTTGTATTGTTATTGCTGTCAGCAATTGATACCAACCTAAACACCAATAAAAATTATGTAATTAACTTGCCAATACAGCCAAGCTGGAATTTCTCCACTTTTCCTTTAATTCCCTATACTTAAGTATATATACATATAAGTATATATAATATTATACATTAAGTGTATATATATCTAAAAAAAAATTGATCTCCATGTTCCTCTACTAAATGTTGAAAGGTAATGAATTTAGGAAATTGGAGCTTATGAGCCAGCAAAATATCTTTTTATGGCAAGGTTATAATCCAACCACTTCATTCACTTTTCAACAAAGATTAGCCCTTTAGAAGTACCACTCACAAATTCTTTGGATGCTGTAATGGAAAAGCACCTGGATGAGGCACTGAATTATATGGTTTAGTGTTTTAGGGGTTATTATGGTGGTGCTCAGTAGACAGTTGGACTGGATGATTGTGAAGGTCTCTTCCAGCCATAACAATTCTGTGTGAAAAATATGTAATTTTTTAATTAAAAAACTAACAATTATGTATTTTGAAGACTTGTAGAGTTCACAGCGAAGTCAACTTAGAGCCACTAGGCAAGAAAGTAGGTAAGACTAGATGGGGGATATGATTTGAATAAAATTTATTCATATTGCTCTGACCCAAGAAAATATACTCAACTTCAGATCCCTTTATAGCCAGAGTGATATAAAAGCAAGTATAAATGAAAATTAGGTCTTTTCATTTCCTACTTTTGGAAAATTAAAACAATGATGGTGGCCTGTGGATCTTAAAAGTGGCAAGATCCACTGCGTATCTTTTCCCACGGTCAGATCTACTAAGATATGCTACTGCAAACCTTGTTTAAGTACAAGTCTTTCAAGGAGACTGATAAGATTCAATCAAGCCCCAAAAGATTATCAGGACCTTCATACTGGAAGATACCCTATTTGTAGAATATATTACCTTAATATAGGATTGTACTTAGGCCTGCCTGGGATGAATTGTCTTCATAGCAGCTCATATGGTGGTGTGGTTTAGATTTGTGACCAAAACAGTGTTGATAACACTGATGTTTTAGCTCTTGCTGAACACTGTTTACACAGTGTCAAGGCTTTCAGGCAGATGACCTGAACTAACCAAAGAGATATTCCATATCACACAAAGTCATGCTCATTAACAGAAAGGGAGAGGAGGGAGTTTAAGGAGATTAGCCATCTTTTGCTCAGGAACTGGCTGGGCATCAGTCTACCCATGGAGGGTGGTGAGGGATTGCCTTTGCATCACTTGTTTTAGTTTGTTTTCTTTCTCTCTTCTTCCATTTCTTCACTTAGTAAACAATTTTTATCTCAACTCAAAAATTTTCTTGCTTTTAATCATTCTTTTCTCTTCCTCTGTCCCACTGGGGAGAAGTGAGAGCAGCTGTGTGATGCTTAGCTGCCTACTGGGGTTAACCCACAACAAGGAGGATTCCTAAGTCACACCAAATTTTAGAAAAATCTGCAACCCTTCTGCTTTGAATCATGGTAAACTAAAAGGCTTGGTCAGGCACACGTGTTTACATAGGGGATGTGGAAGCGAAATAATAACCTTCACTATCGCAATCCTCATGCAGAAGACAATGAGATCTGGTAGGTAGAAGGCCAAGGCTACAACCTAACTCTTTGCTTGTGGGTGCAGGAAACACCTTCTATATGCCTTGTTCTTTGCAGCACATCTATTTCTTAGAAGCTGGTACCTGAAGGTTGGATTTACATTGCTTTTTGCATTCAGTATTCCAGATTAATAATACTGGTTAGCTGTTAAAGAGGGTAGCAATATATTGCACTGCGCAGGTGTGACTTCTTTACTGTAAGACTTTCTGAAGCACACGAGGTTAGCAGCAGCGAGGGGTACTGCCAAGAAACACCCCATCCTGCAGCAGCACCCTTAGATGGAAGTGACTATCCTTCACACCCTGAGTTAGCATGTAGCTCTCAACTCCCGGGGTGACAATGGTCACTATGCTGCCGTTGCTGCAATCTTTCATTTGAAGAGAAAGAAAAAGACAAACTTTAAGAAGCTAAAAGTGTTAGTGCCAGCATTCTGTCTAGCTGTAAGAATTTCAATTACATTTTCTCCGTGTAAAGAGGTTTCCCTATAATCTCCCACTAAGGAATCTATTTTTTCCCTTCCTCCCTCAACTGTCATGTGTATACACACATCAAAGAGGCTCATTTCAGTTCAGTGATGGATTAGGTGAGGGCTGCTCAATGACAGATGCATGTTTTTAAGGCACCAGTTCCATGTTCAGAAGCAATCTGGGTTTCCAGGGGTGTATCTGCAGAGGGGAGCTATGTCTAACATACACTCACCACTGCTATTTAGAAACTCCTTGTTGTACTCACTGGCCCTGGGATTTTTTTAGGGCTTAAATTTCCAAAGGAATTTGGTGCTAACATATGGAATTCTTTACTGCTCTGATGCCCTCTCAAACTCCCAACTCTCTGCTCCTCAAGTTTCCTGTACCATTAGGAAAGGTATGCAGGCACACGGGATGGGTCTCAGAGCAACCAGTACGCCATATGCCCTAAGTAGCATACAGAAAAGCATCTGCATGAGCAGAATATGGCATAAGATCTGACCCTTTCAAGACTGTACACAGGAAAGCTAGACTTTTCATAGGATTAGGTGCTTTTGGAAATAGCACAGTTGAATCCACTAATTGGTTTGTACTTGTATGGTGTATTGAGCACCTTCTGAGTAAGAAGCATCATATAAATTAAATATGCTTGTACATGCACAGAGGAGGTGGTAGGAGGCTCTAGGTGGAAGTTTCCCAGTTTTGTCACTGCTGTGGACAAATTCATTTATACTTTATTAAATACTCCCTATGCAGTGCCCAGTCCTGCCAGCTACTTGATTTACTTAAGGGTGCATGCGGCTGCAAGGTGGATAGGAGAGAGCTGCCGAGCACTAACACCTCCCCAGGTGTGGGCTCTGCGCACTGAACCATGCGGTGCTGATATCAGACCTGTACTAGGACCAATCCATGGCCCGTATTTCTATGATTATGCCAGATCCTGACATGGTTCATCATACAGTTATCTAACAAACTCCTACCGTATCACCCCATAAAGTCAATAGAGCCATATTCTTTCTTCCTTCCTTGTATTTTACATGAACCACCTTGACTGACAGCTAGTACCTAAAACCCCCTGATCTAAGTATTTGAATTACTTCACTGAACTAACCTTCATCTTTCAACCAGAAATACTGAAACATCCACTATGATACGTAAATTGGTGATAATTCCTTGCAAAGCACACGCATGGAAGATCACTCTGATCAGATGATTATAAAAAATTTAGGAGCCAAGTGAAACCGTATGAATAATTCTTTTTGTTTCACGAATCAAAATCTATTCCTCTGAGACAAACTATATGTCACCATGCATAATTTTGCCCTTCTAGAANACTTCCTGTAGTCTTCAGGTGCTAAATTAACAGCTGGATAAAATTAATTTCCTCCTTTTATCTAACCAAAGAACAGTGATAAATGCAAAAGTCTCCTGCATCCTCCATAGATCAAGTTGACTAGCCCCATCTTGAATGGACCATTCCAGTAGTGGGGAATGTAATCTCTAAGTTTATTGGATATTGAATCTTTCTCTTGTGACCTGTCTACCAGGAACTTTGCTGATAATACCAATTTATTTCACTTAAGTCAATGATTAGTCAGCAGTCAGGGAAAATTTTCAATCACTGCAATGTGGTTTGAATTGAACTTTGTTTGACTCTTGACTCCTGCTGAGAATTATGTAGAGGATGAAATATTCAGATTGGTACTGTCAAGTCAAAAAAAAAAAAAAGCAAGCCAGGAACTGAACATTCTTGCTTATGGATGCAGTGGAGAAAAACCACCAGCAGGGAAACAGAGTTCAGATCAAGGTTTGCAAGGGACTGTTATAAACGATATGGGAGGAAAAATATTTTAAAGTTATGAACAAATCCTTGGCAGTGTCCTTTATAAAATGTTTCTGAGTAGTCAAGTGTGCAAGATAAAGCTGCACGGGTTGACTGAACTACTACAACCAGCAATTGTGAAATTAATAATCTAAAGACATGCCGACCTTGGCAGCATTACAGAGTAATCTTTACAAATGAAGTATTGGATTATTTCTCCCAATACAGTAGGTTTCAAACATACTTCACCTTTCTAAAAAGCCCCAGGTGAAAAGTGCTATGTCCAGTTACAAGAATAAAGTATGGAAATATATGCATCTCTTTTTTCTCAGCTATTGCTTTTCTTGAACATACATATTTACTGCTGATAATGCAAAGTCAATCCCATTACCCTTATGCAAGATAGTTAAGCTCTGTTACATCCTCTGGACATCAGCCAGGGCTCTCCAAATTACCATAGTTTTTTGAATATAGGCCTCTCTCTTGCTTTTAAAATAAAATTAGAGCAGTCACTTCCTAGGAGGGTGGGGAGAAAGCAGTGGAAGAATACTGAAGCCTGACACAAGGATGCTAACTTCCATGCCAAACTAGACCTCTTTTGCTTACAGGGACTGTGCAAGCCTCCTTAGTCCAAGTTTGCAGAATTAGGGCTTGAAGTGATTCGATTAATTACAAGGAAAATCGTAGCTGCCAGCACAGGGGGGAAGAGGATGCCATGGCATTCAAAATGGCAGTATTCACAAAAATAGGTTGATCATCATCTGAGGCATCTCTGGGGCACGAAGTGTTTAAAAGCCCTCAAAATCTCTCCTTAATCTTTGTGTAACAAAAATGAAACCAATATGCAGAAAGACAGACACAGTGCACATGGTCTGAGTTTCACAGGATTTTTTTCAAGGCTATAAAGGATTTCAGAGCTCCCGGATGAGAGTCAAACTGTTCTCAAAGCTACCCTACATACCTGTTCTCAAAGTACCCTACGTACCTGTGCATATTTCATGCAATGATTCAGCATTTCCACTCTGATAACATCCATGTTACAAGATAGATGTTATAGGCCACCTCATATACAAGGTGGTTTAAACCATTTACAATCCCTACTCTCACCACGTGTCATCTAAAATTATGGGTAAGCTGGAGACTGAATCTGGTTTACCCCATCTTAACTATTTATAAGAACTATCAATGCTTGTTATGAGAACAAACAATCATTAAAGAGATTTATTTAAAAATCTGAAAGCAATTCCCCTATAGAAGGTCATTCTTTGTTTTTAACAGAGGGAATATTGAGTAGATAAATTAAATGCTAGTAATTTAATATGGAGAGATACAGTACATGCCCCTACACTTAATTGTTTTTTCCCTGCCACTACTTCTTTTTCACTCCTTTCCACTTCCTTGAGGCAGGCTCGATTTTCTTGCTATTTCCCTAAACTCTGAGAGCTCTCTGCCTGAGGCAACAGGTATCTTACAACTGGTTCTAAGGTAAGGGCAGTCAGAAAGTGCTGTTTTGAAACAAAACAATCCACATGTTTTCAAAAACTGCTTCTCCGTACTACGAAGCACCTGAACCCTTACATTCTTTGCAGCACAGATCGTCTGAAGGTCACTCTGCTGCTCTAGATCTAAGCTTTTAGCAAGGGCATTTCCTCTCCCTCCAGCAATCCAAGGCAGAGTGCAACCGGCAGTTTCATGCCTTTCTATAGCAAGAATTTTCTCTCAGACATTCATATGCATTATTCCCTCCATTTAAGGAAGCTTAGGAATGTGCTCCACTGGGGGACATGACCTGGAGATGACAACAGTAAGGAGACATTTCTGGTTGATTCAAGGCCAGGTACCAGTAAGCATCATCCTGACTAGAATGTGTAGTCTTCTAATGACATGTAGACAACATACATGCTCTTTCTTGGAAAGTATATTAAAAATACTCTTTGCTGTCTCCCTACCATACTCACAAAAATAGCAATTTTAAAGAAAAAGCAATATAGATATGGATGCTATGGGTGAAATCCATATTGGCCTTTTGTACCAACAGAATCTACAAAGGTAAATGAGAAGCAGGATTTCACCTCGTATTTTTTAATACTGCCCTCACCAGTAACATGATTGTGGCTTTATAATGTAAAATAAGATTCCAATAAAATATTAAGAATGCAATCATCAAAATAAAAAAAATACATTATGATTCATTAAAATAATGTTAAGTAAAAACAGCAGCATCTTATACAGCAATTTGTTTACTCATGTTGGAAATTTCCACAATATACTGCATTCACACGTGGCATACAAACGTACACACATCCCCACACAGTATATACTGTGTGCGTTCAAATGCATAAGGAAAACTTGCTGGAGTCTTCAAAAATGACCATCTGCTACATGCACCACATTTTGGTATCTCTGTATAGAGATGCTCTAGGTATGTATGTACCATTGTTTCAATATTCAGTTCTTTATCCATTAACCTGGCCAGACCATCTGGACACCTTAATGAATCTATTAATGAATATCAATCCTCTAATCAGCACATGAAATCTCATAGGTACTCACCCTGCAAACTGGGCATTGCCAGTGACTACTGCTGTCTCTAAGCCTGAACTCATCAGACAAACACTTGGAATGATACACACGAAAACACAGGTCACATATCAACACCTCTCCAGGCAAATGGCATTCAAAACAATACCAGTCATGATTTTCTGTTTCCCAGTCCTACAAAAAATACAAAATATTTTGGTATGACATTCTGTCAAAATCTGCAGGAACTAAGAACAAAATTGATATGTCTTGAAATCCAGCAGCAATTAGACATTATAAACATTTTAAGAAGTGTATAATGTTTAAAAAACAGGGGAAAACCTACTTGTTTATAAAGATCTTCATCAGTTTAATACACACTAACTCCAATAGAATATGAATGCCAAGTTTTAGTTTTTTCAAGTGTCTGATTAGTAACAATTTCAAATGTGAGCTCTGTCCACAGTGAAAAGTGGGTTTGTTTTCTACCTTTGTGTAAAACACTTGTTGACCTCTCTGTATTAGACTACAAACAAAAGTTTGTACACCTCAACAGACCGTACCTATTTCTTTGGACTATTTCCCCTTGTTTTGATTATTACAGTACATTTCTGACTGCATTTTCTGAAGGTGGCCCCTTCCAGTCTTTACTCTCTTAAAACTCATAACTTTTCAGTATCAAAGTGTTGAGTTACAAGAAATAAATGAAATGAACATCGTACTGCAAGAAATGTTTCTGCTAAACAATCCCAGTGCAATTCAAAAAATAGAAAATGTTTCGCTTGCAGTGCCCAATAGCACTAGGCTTGTTCCTGAAATGTTCTACAGAAGACAAAGGATATGGCTCTGCTGATGCACAGATGTCTTTAATACACTCTTCCTTGAAAATTCAGCCCCAATGGCCAAATTCTGACCTTTGAAACATGTGCACAAGCTTTGCTGAAGTAAATGAGAGCAGGATGCATATAATTTGGAGGCAGATTTTTGCTCTAGGAATCTACAGTACTAAAACCAGACAGAATTGCCAGTGGCCACCGTTAAATGTTTATGTTTGTTATCTGAAATGCCACACTTTTCCCTACACTTAGAAGACAAAATAGCTGTCACATATCAGATAAAACTCCCAATGCCTTTTCATGTCAAATGTCACTTTTCAATGGGTTCAGATCTCTGAAAAATTACTCCTATTCTCCAATAAATTATCTTGATAAAAATCTAACCAAGCTGTTTTTAACGTCATGTTATAATAGTGGAGTTAGCAATTCCCACCAACTGCCAGAACTGGCATCTCTCTGATTCTCATTTTCCCATGGCTGGGAACTATGGTCATTTTAAGTCCTTGCGTGAGAGGTCTCCTCCAATGGAGCAGCATAAGAAGTGCTACACAGAAGTGGCACTTCCAGTCCCTGACGCTGAAGAGCAGCTGTGCTGTGTACATAATTCATCTGACCAGAGCCTCCCATGAATATAAGAGATTTAGGGACAGCCACAACCCGCACTGCCTACACTAAAGTTTATATACCATGAAAGCTGGACTGCAGGGGCAGTAAGTTTAGGTGGAAAAAACCCCCCAAAATGACTCAACCAATGATTTTTGAACTCAGAACTTTGCCCTCCTTTGCTGTTCAGATTAACAGTGTAACTTGACTCTTCTATTGTTTCTCATAATTTAACTATATTTACCAGTTCTGTGTGTCTCAGAATGGCATATTAATACCACCAAATTTGGCTATAAAGAACACATTATCTTTTCACCAAATTTTTCCCCTTCCTCAAACTCCAGTGGCAGTGCACTTTGGGAGCCTTTTATGATATTTTAGAAGCAACTAAAGATACTGCATTGTCAATGTACTTGATTTGCCTGTATAGTGAGATAAATCAGGATAACATATTGCTTTATATTTCTTTCATACTAATTGTAATACTTTTCTTCTTTATGAAACTAATAAAAAAATAAATCAGATGGCAGCAAAGGGCCAATTAAGCAACAAAAAGCAGCAGTTTTGATTAAAGATCCATCCAGGCAAAAATCAAACTAAGAAGACCCCAGCAGGTCCTGGCTACTGAGGAATTTCACTAGAGAATCAGGATTTCAGGATTCTTAAATTTTGTTCATACTAGTTACTTATTGGTATATTCCAGATATTCCATTGTTAGGAAATATGCTGGCAAAGAGATGTGGAATTTCATAAACATACAGGAATATACTTGCTGGCAAGAAAAATCATACACTCAAGCCAGAAACCGTGACTTTAATGAAACACCAGAAGAAGCTTCCTTCAGTATTCCCACCTTAAAGTTTTGAAAACATCATTATTTCTAAATATATCCACTCAGGATTTTCACAGAAAAGATTTTTAGTTTAATGCAGTATATTTAGTGTATAAGTATATATAAAACATTCATTTATGCAATATATTTGAAAAGTTAATAAAGAAAATAAAAAAGGTACATAGCTCTCGTGACCAACTATCGACCTCCATAGCAAGGTCAGAGACATCAATTTTGCTCCAACAGCAATGAAATGTTATTGCTTCACTTGGTTTACATAAGTTTGAAGGGGAGGAGAATATGCTCCCAGCACACTTTTTTCATGCAGGAGATCAGGTTCATTTAAATAGCTCAAACTCTGCCCGTTAATTCTCGGGGTAGGACAGGTCAGAACTCTCCGCCAGCTGCAAACACGGTTAAGTCTGCATTTCCAAAGTACACCACCGGGTGTCATCAGCCACTCCGAAAAGGACTGGTTAAAGGGCAACCATTGTAACAGCATCTTGGACTGTAACGTGTGAGTAACCTCCTCCAGCCCCCAGGAGAGAAAAAATCATCAAACTACATACATATATAATGCAGACTAAACTGGGAATTGGAAGTGATATGGATGATGGTGGTGGTTAATATAGTAAACTAAGCTATCCTAATGGAAGACAGAAACGTAATAGAAAATATGACAGAATTCAAAACCACATAGTGCAAAAATTGTTCACCTTGTTTTTTGCTGCTGTCTGGGAAAAAGGCTGCATACCGTAGGCCTTTCAAAATAAAAACAAAACAAACTTTGTATCTATACTGTAAGCCATCCGATTATCAGGATATACACAAGGCTAGAAAGAATTCATGCACAGTGACCAGGAAATCAATCTGTTACTTCTAACATCTGGTTGCATACATTTCCTCCTGCATTTCTGGAACACTCCCCAATGCTTTCACCACATTTTGTTTCTTTAAAACATCCCATGTACTTATACCATTAAAAGAACCCAACACCCATCTTCTTCCCCACATACACACCCACCACCAGGCCAACTTCAAAATCATCAAGAATATTAATGACTGTTAATTAATGCACTCTATTCGATACATAAACTTTCCTTGGGCATCTAAAATGATCCCTGTAACATAATTTACTGCAGAGGAAGCAGCCTCACCAAAATCAAAGCAACATCTTCTTTGCTGCATATTATCAAAGATTAAGCTATCACTTTATCAATAAAACTCACAGTCCTTATTTGTGTATAAAAGGTGATAGATCTTCCTGGGGCCATGCGGAATGAATGAAGGATCTCCACCACAGGGACTCAATTTGCCAATATCCTCGTTTCCCGATGCAGGGCAGGGAAAGCCTCTTGGATCCCGGCGCTGACAGGCAAAGGGAATCCTCTGCCAGCAGCACCCGGCTGCCCAAGTTCAGCAGTTCAGCAGCACCCAGTGACTGGCCACAACCCCCAGGAGGGAGCGGATTTGGCAGCAAAGCTGCATAGCTCGGATGTAACAGGAGGCCATCCCCCTTCATTTCACTGGGCTGCCCGTTGCATTTGTAGATATATGCATCGACAGGGCAGCAAATGTCCGTTTGGGGGATTGCATTTAATAGCCAAAGAGCTATGCTCTGTTAAGCAGAGTGGGATCTTGCAGTGGAATGGGTCACTCCTGGTCACTTGTTCTTTATATTTAAACCAGTCAAACAATATATCATAAAGGTCACTTTGCATGACAAAAACAGTTGAGATTTCTCAGTAACATGAATGAAACAATGCAACAATTTTGAAAATACGGATTAATTTATGACCAACACAAAAGCTTAATTTTTTGTGATTTGTCTTAAGTAGGTTGTCTTCAAGCAGGTAGATAAATTTATTCTGGAAGTACATAAAAGTAACACGGGACAGAAAATGTCAGGCTATCCAGAACATTTGACAGTTTAAATATAGATAAACCCAACAGAAAGGAATGAATCACCATGTTGTAGTCTTTACTGCAGAATAAAATATATAGTTGTTGTCAAGGAAAGAATAATTTTAGTGCATAAAGAAAATGTCCATTATAATGCAAATGTACGTGGAAAAGAAATGCTTACTCATTAGTAACGGAGATTTACTTAGCTGTAATTGAAATAGGGAATCTGTATGCTGGAGAATGTGACATCCCACTATACAATTAGCATACCATTAAGTAGGAGATGTGAAGCACATACTGACAGTAAAATTAACAATAACTTAGAGGTCACAACTGTAACTATTAGGTCACTTCCATACCTTAGCAAGCCCGTAATTATTGTAAAAAAAAAAAAGATGCAAAAACAGTTAGTTTTCATTTTCCTATAAATTTTATGTAGGCATAGCACATGAAAACAATATAACCTCCTTTCTTAGACTTTGTCTAAAAGGAGCACTTTGCCTTTTTATAATGCATATTCCATTAACATAGCTCATTTCTTACCTGTTAATTTGTTTTCTCCAAGTCCCTTAATGGTAGCCCAGATACTCGGTATTAAGTCACTCTACTATCAGGTGGAGAGAGGAAAAGGGAGGGGGGGAAAAGGCAAAACTCTATTCATGAAACTCCCCTTTATGGGGATTTGCTGGTTTCACACTGTTGAACTAGTTTTCCCAAACCATCCGAATTATGTCTCTCCTTTGGACCCAACCAGTAAGCTAAAAAAAAAAAAGGGTCACATAGATGGGAAGAACAATTATAAGTCAGTTACTTCTTTGGCGCAATCGTGTTTATTTATGAGTAATATACATACAGTTCTGTTGTCCTAAATTCAATATGACACAAATGAAGGAATGCATTTTCCATGGAGCTCGTGGTTCCCAGCATTTCTTGTGTGACACTTGTCCCATAGCACTCTTCAGACCTTTTTCTTCCCAGGTGTTCTGTTTCAGGTGCTTCTCCAGAGTTTCTCTGCTGCCTACCTATGCACTGCTGTGGTGTTTCTCTCTATCTCTCATCCACGCTACTGCACACACAACACCTTCCAGATCACTGGGTTTTCATTCAGACCCACCTGTGCACAAACTCATGGTCAGCCCTGAGTAGTGTCTGTGCTTTAACAGTCCCTACAGCTGTCTAGCAGATAAGAACTTAAAACAGTTTTTCACATTCAGTCTAAAGAACGTAGTAGCAGATACACAGTGGATTTCACCCACTTTGTATCATAAGAACAATTCTGGTCTGTCACAGTGGTGGCATCTAGAATGGCATCAAGGTCCATGCCAGTAGAAAGAAGACATTTACAATATATAAACAATTTAAAAATAGTAGTATTTGCATGCTACATTTATTTTAAGATGTTTTCAAATTACCTACCCAAAACTACAGTATTATGTTTTCCTGACTATTTCATAACCCTTTAGAAAACTGAGAAGGATCTCAATGAACGAGTTCCTACTATTTCTCAGATTCCCGTTTCTCTGATGTCTAATGAGATAGGTCATGCCCAATTTGAAGATACCATTTCTGAGGCAAATGTTCCAAGGATACTGACATTTTAGGATTCAGGAACAGCCATAAGAAATACTTCTTTCTCTTCTCCCCACCTCCATCAGCTTTAACATCACAGTTCTTTCAATTTTCCCACCTTCAGCTAAGAGAGAAGCTTTTAAAATCTTGGATTCTGCTGTTAATAGTTTCTTTGTTGGCTTTCCGTAACTCTTCACTGGAATCCAATGAAGTTGACTACAGGTCCATATCAATTAGACAGATATATTGAAATAAATGCCTCCCAAAAGACTTACACACTACTTTTTTCACATCTTTCATTTTGCTTTAGGTTTTGCAATCTGCATCCACCATCATCTGCTGTTGGGAAGTAATTCCTATCTTCTGTACTTAATCATTCATAGTTCAAACTTTCTGCTGGAAATGAAAAGCCTTTATTATAATAACAAGTGGTGATACTGCATTCTAGTGTGGGTGTATCTACCATACTACCACTCTTCTCTGGTATTTAAGCCCTCTCCTTAAGAGGCCCGAGAGTCTGTCTCAGGAACCTATGCCCCCATTCACATTAAACAATGTAGCATCTATTTCTTTCTGAACACGTTCTCCATTCTTAATCAGTCCCTTTCTGTTTTTTTCAGGCAGCATCTGTTCTCATCAAAGCTTCCTCGATTAGACCTGAGCTTTACTACAGATAACTGTTAAAACTTTGCAGTGCATTTTGTAGTCTTTATGACGAATGTAACGAACCACTGTGGGGATGCACTATCTATGTGCACTCCTGTCCTCCAGTACAAAACCTGAAGGAAATGCTTCTTGCTGATACATTTGCTGTAAACAATTACTACACACCCAAATTACTTGTCTGCTCACCAATACTTCTCTCAAAGTGTAAACATCAGAATCTGTGCCCCATACAAAAGGCAGTCTGAAACAGGCTCAGACAAGCAATTGTAAGAGCCCTTAAGAACTGGGAAAATGCTAAACCATGCTCAGCTTCGAAATGTCTCCCCTTGCCCATCTATCCACTGCTTTTGCAACACCGCTGAACTTCCAAGTAAGTGCTCTGTAACAGTTGTTGTTTCAAAGAATGTGGCTGTTCATCTGTAGATCTGGACAGACTGGAGCCTTACTCCTCTTTTTTCAGAGGAAGAATAGCATGCGCACCTTGTATATGCACACTGGCCTCTCTTTTAAACAGGCTATATCTCGTTGGGTACAGTTGCTAGTAAGAAATCTTCAGCTTATCATGGTCTCTGGCAGATGTATTGGTTTCACTCACACACTAGGATGCATCAAATACTACCAGTATCAAGCAAACCTAATGTGTCATGGAGCACCATTCCCAGTATTTTTTCAAACGCAGTGGGGACAATGTGTATATTTTTTGCCAGAGGTTCTAGCCTGCTATGAGGGCAGTCTTCCTCCTGGCCTTTGGGCCAGCCTTCTCTTCATGCCGCAACATCCCTGGCTCCATCTGTTCCTTAGTGCCCAGGAATCCTCCTGTAAACTTGCTTTCAGTAGCCCACTGAATCTGCTTTTATCTTTCCATCGGAATGACAGGCGAGGCTCCACGCCGAGGAAGGCATGATTAATTCCTTGATGGCTCAGAGGACTTCTCCATCTTTGCAGTCACTAAATGGTGAGCTAGATGTTTAATAAAGTATTTCCTTTTATCATTGCTGTACAGGATCCATACTTGATCAGAATGATTGCTTTACCATGATAAAGTTTCTTAGAACATCTCATGTTTTACATTTATTAGAGTAATGCATTAGTAATGCATAATAAATTCAGCATCAAAATTAGCTTATTTTCTTCCCAGTAGTTTCCTTGTATGTATGTATTTACTAGATACATTGCCTTCTGTTTTGGATCTATTTTTTTTTCCTACTACTTTTGCCCATCAAAAGTGATCAGCAAATAAACAAGCATCCATCTCTTTTTCAAAGACACAAAGACTTCAGCAGCTAGAATTCCTTTATGAAAATTGTTTCACTTTACCTTCTCCTTTCTTTTCTAGAAAACTACCACAGCAGGTAGCTACAATGCTGTGTGCTTTTACAGACAGGATAATCTGTCCATTGAAATCAGTTGCCTTTATAGATACTTCCCTCTGATGAACTGGGCTTTATCTTGAAAATGGATTTCCATAAACTGACTTGCTGTCAGTTTATGTCCTCACAACTACCTACGCATCTTGCTTCAAGTTTGTTTGTTTGTTTATTATGACCAAGATTTTAATAACCTCAGCAAATAACTAGGGTTTTTCTATATTATTTTTAATTTCTCCCATTTTAGAAAACAGTTTTATTCTAAAATAAAACAACCAGTCAGGAGACAGACCAAAATCTCCTTCTCTGTAGTGCATATTAAATATAGACATATTTAAAGGCTTGGGATAATCCATTTCCATTTTCTTCACTGATAGTTGCTTCCTCTTCTGAAGCAACAAGACTCAGGTTCTGCAGTGAATTCCACAGCCTCTCAGAACACTTTTGGCTTTATTCCACTGAGTTTAATCTGCAAGCTTAAGTTTGTTTAATTGATTTATTACCAGGTTGTCTTAGAAGTCTTCTGTACCTGGCAGAAACCATGAAAGTCTTCTCTGGATGCCGGCCAGGACAGGTAGATTTTTATTCCCTCTCCTACCTTGCAGGTACGCTCTGGACAATTCAGGGTGATAGGCTACAAAGTACAGAGCCAGTCTCTAGCTCCCAGAGCTAAAGAAAAAGCTAACTTTTTTCAAGAAGCGTAGCAGCACGTCAGCAGCCAAAATGACTGCTAACACCCCTGTCATGCTTATCTTCTCAGCCTATAAGCTGTGTTCCTCAAGCAACGAATAAATCTCAGTTTCCCTCCCAAACAGACCACGTTTGGGTAGCAGCAGTTTGCATTATTTGAGGTGAGACAATACAAGTATTCTCCTCCAGGATATTAGAAATAGAAAATAGTTTCAAATTATTTATTTTCTTTCTTCACGTTTCAAGTGAGTTCAAAGTTAATAGAAACTGTCAATTTATCTCTTCAGAAACTGGATTTGCTTCTGCTATGAACATCATCATTTTTTACTTAACTTAGGTTGAGCCAAGAGGAGGTTTGTAGGATATTTTCATTAGGGAAGTAAATCAGTGACGGAGTGAAGTATTTATTAGGGGCAATGCATTTTATTTCCACATTATGTATGTGAAGGTTTTGTTCCCCTAGAAAGAGGATGAAGTCAGACCAGAAAGAAATCATCTCTTTGCTTGTAGTTCCAAGTCTCCTTCCCAGAAGAACTGTGCACATTAGGGGTCTCCCTCCTCTTTTCTTTCTTAAAATACGTTTATATTGCTTTCCTGGCCTTATGTTCTCCATGGAATTTTGTAGGATTTTTCTAGGATAATGTTTCTGCACACACAGAAACATTTTACCTAAGCCAACAGCAGAACTACCTACACACTTCGCTTAAATCTCCAACTTCTTGTCCATGTCCCCCATGCCGCAGGTGTGGCTGGTATTGTTTCAGCTGTCAGTGATATAAATGCATGAGGGCTGCATGTATTGTGAATGAAGCATGAATGTTAATAAGCCCATTAGCTTCAATGAAGTTTCATTCAGTGACCAGCATAACGTAATAATAAAAGATTCAAAACAGTTGTCAGAGCATTTTGAACCCACAATGTTAATAAAACCAACACTACTAGGTCAGGGTTGGTACAAAAGAGGTTGAAAAAACCAAGATGCGTATTTTCAAAACAAACTCAAGATGGACTGATCTATGTCATCTAGTCCAGTAGCATTATTTAAGTCTCATGATGGAACCTTTATACAGACTGGTTTCACTAGTTTACTTAAAACTGTAAGTAAATTATCATTCTTCAAAACATCCTTTCAATCAGAAAAAACATTTTGTGAAATCTGTGAACAACATCATCAGTATCTCAACTCCAGAACAGTGAGTGAAAGCCTCAAGAAAACAACATTACATTGACTGAATTGTTAAAAGTCAAGTTGGCAAAGCTGGGAGAGGCAAGTGAAGATGCTGATGAGGTTGTTTTACCAGTTTAAAAGCAGCAGCATCTCTTAGGCATGCAGTAAGATGGACTTTACTAGTGTCACCCTTGGTAATATGAAGATCCTCCAAACTGTGAGTGCCATTTTTAGGGGATGAAAAAAAGGATGAGGAGAGGGAAGAAATACTCCTGAACAGATGGGAAGAGAAAACAAGATTGGAAAAATAATATAGAGGATTGTTCATGATTCTTAATCCATGTGAATAGGGGAAGAGCCACTGGAACAATAGTGAGGCCATTCTCATAGGCTGCATGCTAATAGCCTTAACACAAAGATAAAGGTGGGTCTTGGCTTCAATACAACTTCTTGTCCATAAGGGGGGAGTTCAGAATTCTAATTTGCTTCTCAAAGACAAAATAGTCTGCTTTGATTTGGCGATTTGAAAATATTTGCTTTTCTGAACTTTCACAAATCCACAGTGGGATAATTACACCGGTGGACACTGATTTTTGGTTCATTAATAAGAAAAATTTTAAACTACTGCACTTTGTGATAATAATTTGCAAGAAAAATCCTTTGCTTTTAGCACACAGTGGATTGATAAGGTGGAAGTCTCTTGGCTAAATAAGCTCTGAATGATGGGACCTTAGAGAACAGCAGGATAGAAAGCAAAGAAAGATTCAAAATTCCAGAAGCTTATTTCCCTTGAGTGCTCTCATGTGACCAGACTGTTATGTGGCCTGACCCTCCAAGTGTCCTCATAGTTTTCCTGAGGTGTGATATAAGAGATGAAAGCCAGTCTGAACTTTTTTCTCCCACAGGATCATTCATTAACTCTTTGCAGCAATGAATCACCAAATGTAAAGAACGCTGGTACTTTGACAGTAATTAGGGATCTCTCTGGAAAGTTCTAGCCTGGAAAATCCTCAATTTATTACAGTATGTGAGAAATAGTAACTATCATGGCTTGGGATCAGTGACAGGACTTCAGATTAAAGGCAATACAGTTGGATAAGACAAATGGAGAATTTTTTAAACACCAAAGGAAATTTTTCTTCATTTGGTGTGACATGTTCTTCCTCTCTGTGCTCTCTAGTTGTAAGAGCTTTCATGATGAAGGCACTGGCTGTCACTATTGCTGTTTCATATTATCTTTCTGCTCCTCACTGAAATGAATGGGATGCAGATTAAAACATTTCTCAACCTAGTCAGTTAGAAGCCCCTAGCTTGCTAACAATAACTGGTAGCTATTTAGGTTGCTTTTGTTTGGGGTTTGTTTGTTTGTTTTTAAATTGAAGTGTATTTTATGTACAGAAAAGATTAAAACCCTCACAGTGACCATTTTTACCATTTACAATTATATATTTATAGAGACTCAAGATGACATAGCCAGTTCAAAAAACACCTTCTGGCTACCAATACTGACCTAGCATGGAAAAATCAATATAATTACAAAAGCAATTAAGCATGGCAAGTAAGAAATCCAGCCTTTGCTCAATCTAAAGCAATTTAGATTAACACAAACGTAACAGCCAAAATACTCCTTTCTCATAGATTAATCCTAGCAAAACTGAAGCTGCAATACATCAAATCACAATAATCACTGGGTGTGTGCCTAAGGTCACTAGGGTTAACAAAATCACCTTCAAAATTCACAGTGCTGGCAGTGGGTTACAACAAAGGTTAAAATGATGGAAAAGCAGACACAGTGAAGAGATGAATTAATGAGGCAGACTTGAGACTCAAAAGTATTTGGAGTCACTTTGAGCAAGCACCAGTGCTTTCTAGATAAAAAAATATCAGAAATTCCCCAGTATGAGTTAGCAAGTTATGAATACATGGGTATGTTAGGAAAAAGAACATTCTACTTCTAATGTTTCCTGAAGACAGGAAAGCAAGCAAATGGCCCCTGCAAGTAACATGCTCTCCACTAAACTATAAAAACCTTTAGAGGGAAAAATTGGAGAATTAATGGCAAGAATTTAGATGTGGAAGACCAGATGCACAGGAAAATGACTGTAACTAAATCCCGAAGTCAGACTTAACTAGCCAGAGAGTTGCTGGCTTTTTCTATAAGCAATCAATTCAATCATTCAGAAAACAAACTCTGCAAAAGCGTGACTTCTAGAAAACATAATCATCTTGTATGTATTTTGTCAGTGAAGAAATAGCTCCAAGTGCCTTAACTAAGTGTGAAGCCTCACTCTTTGCATCTCATTAAAGAATTTGGCTGCTATGAACCAACTTTAAACCACTGCAGTGCTAGGAGATAGGCTGCATTCAGATGCAAACAACGAGCCCATGTTACTAACACATCTCCATTTTAGAAGAGCACAACATTGTTTGGCGTTATGAACACATGCAAATTGAAATTATACATTCATAATGCCTCTCTCTGGGTCAGTGCAGTTTTATGACTTTAATCATGAGGAGAAGAATTAGCACATTAAATGCTCAAAATAGCTCCGTGCACACTGTCTGTAGAAAAATCACAAAATATGTAATGAGTAAAACAAACCAACTCTAAGAACTGTATCTAATCCCCCCCCATAAAGCTATACAACACTGGTGCTTTAATTTGATTTCTTTCATTGGGATTAGACGGACCACTGTTTTACACATATAAAAATACATGAAATCATGGCATAACTGAAAATAGAAATGAATAGGTAAGGAGATACATGATTCTTTTCTTCAAGAACTGCACTTCCCTTCTGTTTTGCCCACTGCATTGAAAACATAGTTAACAACACTGATTTGCAATTTTTTTTCTAAATCCGAAAAGGAAGGAGATAATTCCTTTTATGTTAATAATAAACAACGCTTCCAAGTTCCACAAGTTATGTGAGAAACAGAAATAAAGCTTTCAGAAAAGAAAAGTAAACTTCCATTACCAGATTTCAGGACTGTCATTTCCCTTGTAGGGCAAGAAGCTGCGGAGATTTTGTTGAGTTGCATAATAATGACATCGACAAACAGTGAAAATGCAAAATTACTAACTAAAATCCTGGATAACAATGGAAAATATTTTCTTCTCTCATTTATTTTGTGTCAAATGCATTAATCATCTGCAAGATGAGAAAGTCTGCAAGATGAGAACACATTTTGAAAATCTGCAAAACATCTGTATAGATGGCAAATGAGCAAACAAAATGAGTACCTGCACAAGACCCAGAAGTAAATATTTGCAGCAAAGTTACTGTGTAGATACAAACCCTTAAATATCAGTTGGAATAAAGTACATTTGGCAACTGACTCCATATTTTTAATTTAGCAACATATAAAAATATTTCTCCCACATATATCTGAGATCAAAAGAGAACAATTTTATACTCTTTTAAATGTGGTCATTCTTTTTTCCAGTTTTTCAGAATATTCATTTTCACATGACTTGTTCCTTTTGGAAAGGCCTCCTCCTGATGTCCTCAAACTGTTTTGTCTTTGCACCTCAACTTGTTCTTTTGTATGATATCTCTAAATATATGAGATTTTGCTTGATTTCTTTTTTTTAACCACAGCTTTAACATATTGATAGAACAGTGATAGCAAAATGGCATAATTTTTAACACAATCCTTTGAAGGTTAAGAGTAACCCTATCAGAGATTGTGTCCTCACTGCACAGATCTATCATTATGTCAGCCTACTGGATAGGAAAAACATTTGGAAAAACATAAGCAAGCACCACAGATTATCTAATGAATCTTTTCCAAATAGGGCTGTGTTTTCATAATCTGTAAGCCTTTAATTATTGTTACCATTTAGCAATCAGTCCACAGTCATCATTAAAACCAGTACTTTCAGGCCCTGTGGCAGCCTCTGGTCAGGCACCTGTGTAAGTAACAGTTACAGCTGCTCAGCAGTTCTGCAGCCCAGGTCACTAATTTATTTCCTTCAATATGGATCTAAAATGCTAAGGTTTAGAACCAAAACTTCAAGAATGTAAAGAAACATCAAGCAAATACTCAACTAAAAAATGGGGGAGGAACAACAGGAATGTGTCCATTTGCTAAATCCTTGAAACGGCAGGTCCTTACTGACTTCCACCATGGTGCCAGAAAACAAGCTAAAATCCAAGGGCATTTTTGTACTGATGCTAATAGCTGGTGGGTCAGTTCCCAAGTCTTTCTCTTTTACATTATGAGCTTTCCAAGTTCCTGTAATATTAGTCAAACAAATCTGACAACTGGGTCAAGGGTCTATCTGTAAGTGCTAGAATCTGACGAGCCTGAAATCCCTGTTCCAACATCAACAGCCCTATTTCATAGACTTATATCTCCTACAAGTGGCCTCTCTGAAAAGACTCCCATAGTTTGTCCTCACTGAAATGTAACTTGAGCTCATGGTTCAACAGTCATTAGTACCAGATCTGTGCAGTACTGAATTACAAAGAATTACAAACTGCATCTTGTTCAAGTGCAGACAAAGCACCTATAATACTATCCAGTGTGTCCAATGTAGAGAACATACTAAACATCATGGTTTTGCACCAATTGTTGGAGAATGGAAAAAATCTGATCTGATGTCGAGTGATGACAATGACACTTTGTTACTCATTAAATTTTTTTGAATAAAAGAACAAGGAGAATGACTTGATACCAAATCAACGTGTTTTGCTTCATGTGTCTGCAGCATTTTGATTCAATATTAGGATCAAGAAGTCGGAGGCTGGGTACTGTTGAAACACGGCCTGGATCAGAAGCTGATTCCTATTTTTGCATAAAACTGTGCACTGGTGTTGTGAGCAAGTGAGATGGCCATCAGACATATGGACACAGCACAATGCATCAGTGATTAGCAATCATGCTGAAAATACAGTCAATACTCCTAACAAAAGGGATATTCATAATGTGACTTAAGCAGCATCTTCAGTCAAGTCAAAGACAACTCTTTCCATTCTGAGATAAAATAATGACGTAATTCTAATGACTCACTGGGAATTTACATGCTGGTTATCTTACGAGCTTTGTTAAACAAACATTCTAATAAGTATCAGGAACATTTCTGAATGACCATTTAAGAAACAGCTATTATGAGGCATTTTGATCCTTTTTTCTTTTCTTTTTTTCCTTAGCAATAAAGGAAACAAACATACTGAATACTTGAGATAGCTACAGATCTCAGATGTAATGTTAACATCACCTCTAAACAGATAAAACTGGCATAAGAAATCCCTAAAAGAGCTAAGTTGGAATTCTGAAATGCTTACTGCCAGGGAGAATAGTAAAAACAAAGCTTCATACCCTTTAAAAGCTCCATTGAGAGTTTCTAATGAAATTAGAATGAGAATCTTAACAGTGACATAATGTATATTAAGTACCTATTTCGATACTTTAAATTAGTGTAACTGGGATAATTTAAGCCATAATGTTTTCTATTATGGATACTGCTTGTTTCCATTTTCTATTTCTCTCACTTTATAACAAAAAATCATCTATTGTTTCAATTTCAGGATCTTATTGATTGCTGCAATAATGCAATGAGTATTTCAGTGGTTTTTAGAATTTATTTTGCTGTAGTGTTTTCCTGTTTTTCCTCAAAATTTAAATTATTATCTATGTCTGAGACAATGCCGTCCATTTTACTGATATTTCATGTGATCTATATTCCAAAGCAGCAGTACTAGTTCAAGGATTTTAAAGCTTTGCCCAGCTCTTTTTTTTTAATTAGGAAAACATGATCTTGTAAGTACAGAAACTGGGCTTCTGAACACGGCAAAGCAATTGTACAAGCTTTTCACTGGTCCATGGGACTCTGTGAGCATGCTCCATTGCAGCTATGGAGAGCTAGAAAGAAAATGCTTTTCTTCCCTTAGCATAACTTTCAACCTGTTTAACTTCCAGTGGAAGAATGTCTGGATGCCTGTAAATAATTTGCTAAGAAAATCCTTCCTAACTGAGTGTCCTGGTGTTCACAAATATCCATAAAACACATCTTTTCATGTGTATTTGTATATAAATGTGCAACTTCTTGTTGCACTTTTGAAAGAGAGGATTTCTTCCTTTCTCAGATTCAGATTAAAGCAAGATTAAAGAAAAATCCTTAGGGTTTTTTGTGTGTGGTTTTGGTTTTTTTTTTTAAGATACCATCTTTGGGATTTGAGGATGTCTGAGGATTTCAAGTAATACCAATAATATTTATTGTCTTCCTGTGCAGCTGAAATAGTGAACACTACATAAAAGTAAGGGTTGACTGGGCAAATGACTTTGCCAGTGTTTCACAGCAGAAAACTCGGAATTCGAGAAGAGTTTCTATTCAAATAGAAAGGTTAAAAAAGTTTAAGAGTGCATTACTTCCCTCTTCACCAGCACCAACACAGTATCTATTAATAACTTTAAATAGAAATTAAAACAAGTTTCATGCTAAGATAACAGAACTTGTGATTTATTTTCTCAAAGATTTTATACTCACAATCTCATCTCCTGGCAACCAATATCCTTCTTGTTCAATACCAGCTTTTGACCCTTTACACCCCACCGTCAGGGTTTCAACAATAAGACCATCCTTGACTGCTAAACTCAGCTGACGTGTGGTTTCTTTTGGATGCATACCATGGACTCGAGACATATACCTGCACACAAAGCACAAAAGTCTTTAAGTGTTAAACTACAAAATGTATCAGAAAAAAAAAGCCAGTCTTTTTCAAATGATTTCAAATAATACACAGTCTACGTTTTAGGTTGTTTTTAAACCCTCAAAATTTATACAATTTCTCCCTTGACTCCAAATCATCTTTTCTTCCCCTTGAAGTTATCATATACACACTTAGACAGTAGTAGCACAGTAATCTTCTACAAAAAATATCAGACCCCAAAACTAACATGCACATTGCTTGGGTTTGTCTCTGATAAACTTTCACGCGCATTTGTGCCCCTAAAGAGACTTTTTTAAATTAACTGAAACTTGTATTTCTGTAATACCCCTATAACACACATCCTGTAGCATGAGTTTGGAGATGTACCAATGAATCTATGTGATGCCCGTGAGTACAACAGATTTATAAAAAATGTTAAATTTATGCATCACATACCAAAACCCAACAGCTAGAGTTACAGTACTAAGTGTTTTTTCTCCTTTTCTTGAGATAACTGCAATGATCACACTGTGATGAACTGCACTGGTGAGAACAGAACATACATAGCCTAAACTGTGTGTATACATGAGATTCAGCTGTGTAGCGTTAACCTTTACCCAGTATAATTTACTTCTAGACCAACACCAAACATTAACTTGGAGTAAACAATGTAAAACGATCTCTCCCTCAAATACAGAGGACCTCCCTGTTTAAAATATTTTACTTCAGAATTTTTTTAGCAGACTTCCAAGAACATGTCTGTGAGTCACGGCACATGGAGAAGTGAAGAGAGTTGCAATCGCATGCAATCAGCAGCTAAGTGAACTGACTTGGAACTAATTGTTTTGTGGACATATTTTTCTAGTTACAGTTCTCTTACAGTTACAGGGCTGACTGAATTTCTCTCCTTTTTTTGGTTCCTCCAGGTACTCTGTCTTTACTTGTATCCTGGGAAAGGAATCTGTAACTCCTCTCCTTTAAGACAAACCTGTCAGCTATAGTATCCTCTATTTCATGCTCAATAATGAATTCCAACACCCATGATTCTTTTGTGGCTGTCATCACAAACATCTTCAGAAAAAATGTGACTGTTTATTATCAGGAGCAAACCTGAGGAAAATTTATTTTAAAGCAGTAGCAGTATATTAAAAAAAAAAGTCACATCAGTTCAGATATTTTCAATAACATGGCTGACAGGAACCTTTCATGTCCTAGAAGTTATAAACTTACAATAAGGGATGAAGACCACTCTAGTGGCCAACCCTCCAATTAACCCTTCTCTTTGAAGATGTATGTCTTTCAAAGTTCTTACTGTTTTGCATGCCTTTTCCAGTCCTGCATCCCCTCTCAAGCTTTTGCTGAGAACTGGTCTACCCTAATCTAATATTTTTGTTTTACTCTAAAGGAAACGGAATGCATATAAATATATAGTAAATTTCTGATTAAGTAGAAGTATATAGTTGTGTAGTAAACTATACAATAATCAGAGCCACACAGGACATTTATAAATTTCTGCCTGGTATCAGAGGCATTTATGTAAATGTAGCACATTTGCAAGATCCTGGTTTGTTTTTTTTTAGGGTAAAAACTCTTAGAGGCAGATGTTGACATTTACTATATTGTACTATGTCTACCACAACATGCTCCAAGCCTGGTTGGTTTGTGTATGCTACAACTGCAAAAAGGTAAGTAATAATAAATGACATTAATAGAGAAAGAACAAACTTCTGTGCAAGTCTGTGATCCAGGCTAATATATAGGAGTCTTATGCTGGCTTGCAAAAAGAATTGAGGGCCAAGTAATGAGTCAGAAGACAGGTACATCAGTTGAGTTCTGGATCACACTGGGTGGATGCTCACCTGACCAACCTCTCCACTTCTGCAGAAACCAAAACTCAACATGAGAACCTGTTCGAGTTATATTCAAGACTACAAATGAGTTTTTCAAGTTCTCCAAATTCCAAAGAGGGCTTCAGCGGGCCGACACTTAAACCTATTACCTCACTTTCAACCAGAGTGCCAGTGAACACCATTAGTATGCTAAGGCATAAAGTGCTGAAGCTTTAAAACTGCCTAAAATTGGGAAAACAACTTACTTGTTTACATACTCACGCTACATGTATTTCGTGTGTGTGTGCACATATACACATGTTTATGCAACCACAACTAGCTTTTTGAAGTGCAAATTATCTTTGTCAACATTTGCTAACTTGATTGGTTTTTCAGCAAATTTCCATTTTAACTCTATACTAGCAACATCCCCATCAGAGGCACAGCATGCATGTCTTCTGCAATTTCTTGAAGTCTTTCACAGGTCTCAAAATACATAACACAGGTACCAACTATCATTCTTTCCATTTTACCGACAGAACAAATCAGGCCCTGAGCAAGGAGGTGATTTCCCTGCAGTTACACACTAGGCTGCTGTAGGTCTGCAAACAGAAATCAAGTATTATCTCAGTGCCATAATCTTCAGTGCATCCTACTGAAGAAACCATGTATTTCACATGCCATTGTCCACAGTTGCAGAAACACAGTCTAGCAACACTCCTGAATGTAAGCTACACATTTTGTGATTATTTCTCACTCACATCTCAGAACAGGACAGATGTATAACACAAACCAAAAAGCTTCAAGCCAACTCTAATCAGCTAAGAGGTTTAATCTGCCTGTTTCACCTGTGGCAGGGTGTGCACTAGTGAAAAGGACCGCAAGGCTCAGAATCTCCTATTTCTCAAATCCAATCTGTTCTCTCAACAAGAGTGAAAGTACTGCCACCGACTAAACAATCCCCCCATTTTCTCCAGCTGTAAATTGGAGTAATAAATCCCCAGTGGCTTTTTGAAGAATACTTCAGTCAATGTTCAGACTGTGCAGTCTGGAAACCCACACAGGCTACGTTTTCCATATTTAAAGGAAAATGCTATCATCTTCCATAGGAAAGCACAAGCATGTAGAGAGAATTTTTTTACTCTGATGAGCAGAATTGCTGTTAGAAAAGTGCCCCCACCCCACAGATTTTTACTTATATTAAAACCTGTTAAGTGCATGTACCAAATATTCACAAAGACTATAAAACACTACTGGCGGGGTCTGGACAAAATCCTATCTTGTTTCTTTTCAGCCAGAAGGATGACAGCTAAACTAAGAAGCTATTAAAGCACAGGACTTGAACCAGGTAAGACACTTAAAGTTCTTAAATGTGAAAAATTGTCACAGCGTGCGGAAGATGCTGGAAACACAAAATAAGTTAAACTCCAGCCTAGAGACAGAAAGCATGATGCTTGGTCCTAACTAGCACATCAAACTCATTATTGGATTGGGGAAAAATAATATTGAAATGTTGCTGTGCAAAGTGATAGTGATAACCCAGGGAGTGCAACTCTTTTCCTGGCACTGCACACACTGAAGCATATGGCATCAAGAAGTTAAAAAAAATAAAAGTAAGAGAGATAAAGCAACCCCTGATTGCTGTTTTCAACAAAAGCTGATCAGCCTTACCTTGGAGACAGGGAGATGAAGCAATATTGGTCTGTTATGCTCTTGCCCAGTCCTCCATATGGACAGATTGGGAAGTGTAATACAGACACTATACTGCTATTTTGTAGCCAGCCATGAGAAGTAAAGCAAATACGCTTTTAGATGGGTGAGAATTAAACACAGAGACAAAGTAAAATCCTCTAAATCAACAAATCAACCTTAATCAGATAGGGGGCTGAAACAACCATTTCAAAATACAATTTAACTGCACTAATCCCTACTATATAAAATGAAAGTTGGCCTGATAATCTGCATGTTAAACTCCAAATCTCACTGAACGAGACTGCATGTCTGCAGGGTACAGAAGCAACTGAACTGCTGCTCAGTATTACAGTATTTATAGGTCAGTATTTTCTCCATTTACAAACCAGCAGTGTAAACCTCCTTGACATTAGCATAGAAGAATCTAGTAAATTTAGGAAAATTACAGTTTTTGTAATCAACTTCTAATAGCCTGCTAAAGCATGTTTTCAATTATTGCAGCACCACTTGGAAAGCAAAGGATAACAATTTTTAGCATGTAGGTTGTTCTTTATCATCCCTAAACAAACCTCAGCCCTGTCACACAATCAAATGTATATGTAAATGTGCTGACGTTCAGAAACAAGATACTACCAGCAGAATCAGGTAAATGCACATGTGCACACAGCTAATATATGTGCACATCTAACCAACAGCAAAAGAAAAAAATAGAGAAAAATAGCGGATAGTCATTAGTAAATCTGTAGATTTTATGTGTGTGTGCATGCTCATCTGTATTTAGTACACAAAGTATCAGTCAGAAAAATGTGAAACAACGATTTTAAACCTATTTGGCACTGCAGATAATCAGCAGTCAGGTCACTTCAAATTTAGCAGTAATAAAATACGATCATGTTCTTCTGTTTATATACCTTATTCCTGCTACCCATCCTGAAACTTAGACCATCTCTCAGACACCAAAGGGTCAGTTCTCACAGGCCTTGCAACATCCAGGAGCCACACAGCCATCTGCTGCACACCCCACCTGAACCACGTTGCAACGACAGGGATGGAATGGTATGCAGGGAAACCTGGTACGTGCCCTCCCAGAGACTCTCTCCTTCACAGCAACACACTGCTGAAGCACCTAAAACTCATGCCACGACTAAGTGACAACTGGATCTTGCCACCTCCCTTTGCTAAATGAAACTGGACAAGAGAAGTACCCTAATCTACCTCTAAACCGCTTGCCTGCCCAACATACAGGAAACATTACAGAAGCACCAAAGTCTGGCAGCATACCAGCAATCCACATATAAAACTTAGATAAATTCTCAACCTAGCCAGTGTTCAGTATGTCTTTCTATTCAAAACCTAAATATAATACATGCACTTCATAACACACCTTAAAACTCAAAAAAAAAGGTTTGTTTTGATCTAAGGGGTGTGGAGGAAGCAGACTCCAAAGCTGCTATCACCATGGGAGCAAAACAGATACAAAAGTAGCTGGCACTTGCAGGGGATCAGATGGTGAACTTTTCGCCTACAGCTGTCACACAGATCACTTTTCGGCTTGGTGCTGTGCAAGACACAACACGAAGCCAAACCCTGTCCCAAAGAGCTTAATACGCATGGCCACAAAATAATGCACATAAATAGCTAACCCTGCCTCCAAAGAGTCCTCTCGAAGGCAACTGTGGTCTACCAAGATGCAGCACAGTTCACCTGAGTGCAGCTGTATTGCAGTCCAAAAAACAAAGCTGGCCAAGGAAGGAAGAAGGTTATTTAAGGTGAAAAGTTGACACAAGTATTTAAAAATAAATCAGTTTTCTGGACTCCTGAGGAATTGTAATTTCAGCCATATGAACTCCTCAAAAGGAAAATACTGAAAAAATGCTACAGCAAGCACCCATGTAAAAGGCTAAAGTAAAATACACATAGGAAGTAGCTGCCTTTTATAAAATACGACAGTGTGACAAGTGTAGGTAGATGCTAATTTTAGTTGCAAACACCGTAATCTTGGTCTGATCAATTATCTCTGTCTACGCTGGATGCCTCCGCCCTCCACGGTACAAAGGGGAGTAGCAGACTGCTGGCAGCAGCAGACTGTCTGCTAAGCAACTCAGCCAGGGAGAAAGGGAGGCCTCAACATTTCCTCGCGTGCACAGCCCATCTCACCACCGAGATCTGATAAAATACAGCAGATCCCATTAAACTTAACTGAGAGACTGCCATTAATTTTAAATGTTACCTACAGGTATATAAAAATGTCCTAGATTCAGGGACAGACCTTAAGGAATAATACATAAAATGGAAGGAAAGCAGCCAAAAATCTATTCTGAGTTTTATATTGTGTTCCTACCTCTGGTGAGAAATGCTGCTTTTTGCTTCAGATTCAGGGTATGACAGCAGTTTTAGAGAAGGCCCGTGCACCTCTTTTTATATTTTTTTTCAATTTGCAAAGAATAAGTCACTTGGTCATACTGAAAGTCAAAATGGAAGAGATGGCTGTGATTTTTTTATTTTTTTATTTTTAACAAAAACAGCTCTATAGCATAAGAACTTAGAATAACCCAGGCTCAAGTCTCAGGAATCCACTATCTATCCTTGTGGAGAGCCAGGTGAAAATTTGTGCTCACAGATGTATCTCCAAGTCTCAACTCAGAAGCATAGCACTGCTGTACAAATCAGAAAATACAGACTGAACATTAAAGGTATTTGCATTTCAAAACACTGTATTTGAAATACATATTCCCTGCTTAACAGAACTTGAGAGCTGGTCTGAGAGCTGAAGACAATACAGACACACAGAGAAAGCAGAACTGTTTATGGTGAGGATGAAGCAGCACACTTACGTTTTCTAAGATTCTGGATCAAATTCACTAAAATAAAGACAACCAAAGCCTAACATTCTTCCTCTGTATTTACACTTCACAAAGAGAGGTGCATATATATGAACAGGCTGCAATTGGTTTCCACTGCACTTCCCCTACCAACAGCACACTGCATAGACGACACAGGCACTGACAGAGCTGCTGTCTGAGCAATGGAACACTGATTGGATCAGCCACATTTTGTGCAGTCCAAAATTCCAAGTGGGAGACACAGAGAAACTGAATTACAGAGAAATGATGAATTTTCTTTTCCCTCCGACATCAGTATCTGCAACATTCATTTTGAAAATACATAAACCATCTAAGCAGGAAATGCTTTCAAAATCCGTTCCATCTCTCCTTCCTAGACTAGAAATACAGCATTTGCATGAACATGGAACCTGACTTTGTGCAGTGTTTTTATAAAGCAAAAAGAATGCATAAACTTGATAGTGAAACAGTGAGATCCAGCAGTTCAATGAAACTCAGATCCGCCTGACATTTCTCTGCTGCTGGTACAACAAAGCTAAGGAGTAATGTTGTTTGTGTGTGCTTTAGATACCCCAGGCACCACACAGTTCCCTACAATGTTCAGCACCTGGGTCATTTCTGACAAAAAACACGGTTATTTTAACTTGTTTCAGTAATTTAAATTCTCACTCACACAACTTCACTATGCACTTAAGATTGTGTAAGCCACCAGTACGACCATAAAAACTAGTAATTAAGGTACTGAACTATTCAATTCTTATCTATATAAATCTCCCTTTCAGAACTACTACCTCCTTCTTAATGAGGAACTTATCTAAAAAAGGGCTCCACTCCCAGTTTTTGAACCTAAAAAGTTGTATGTGATACTGCTGGTAATGAATACATTATGTGCACTGAGCCCGCCTGCCAAACAGGAGCACTAATCATTCAGCAGCATTCTACACAGATGCTACACTGCTTGTGCATACGCCGAGCCACCGTTCCACCCAGCACCTTTCTGTGGATGTACTGAAGAGACAAACAAGTAATACATGACTCAGAATACAACATCCTGGCTAATATCTTGCAAATGAAATATTTAGTCAGTTAATATTGAGTGTCTCAATTGAAAACATGCTTAAAAAATATACATTCAAGTGCTTTCATGATTCAGTTTTTCAGAGCTTTCTATCTAATTTTATTTCCATTCTTATCTGGGTTAAAAGTAACAAACTTTTTTTTTTTTGGTCAGATTAGTTTTAGCTTGGCTGAGATTCAAAATCATCACAGTATCACACAAATGTTCACCTAATTACCAGCTAGCGAACACCGCAACAGCTGGAAAAGCCATCGGGCAGGGCTGCTGCTTTTGGTGGTGATATTGTTTACATGAATGGCAATATGAGACCGCAGCCTAAAATAGATGGTATGAGTAGTGCTTTGGAGATCCTTCTCTCTCCACCGATTACAGAGGAAGCCTTGATGAGCCCTTCAGGCCAGATAACAACATGTTAAATGGCCATGTAACACTCATTTTTATTTTTCACTTCTAACAGAAAGCCACATTTATTTACAGCAGAGAAACCAAACATATGCTAGAAGTTTTATTTTCAAATATTATAAAGATGTTATGATTCAAGAAAAAAATCAATACTGGTTGTGACATAAGCAGTAAATTGGTTTGCATTTAGCAATTAGGAAAAAATAATCTGGTTTATATTTTTCTGTCTAAACTTACACAACTTTAACACAAATATTAACAGAAGTACAGAGTACATGACGCGGACAGTGATTTTCAAGTCAATTACACTTTCACCACTTTCCTTCTCAATATTTATACTGGAGTTCATAAATTTGCATGAAAAGTATTAAACATTGAATATTACAGTTTTTATAGTAGCACACTGCAAGGGGAGTTTAAATGAGTTGGCACTCATTAGCAAACATCAAACAGGGAGTATGACTGTTGTTAATAACCATGTGTTTGTGCTGTTAGGGTGAATCATTTTATTTACCAGTCATGCTCATGCTTAGCTCAGGGATGATTTCGCCTACTGAATCAATGAATGACACTGACTATCTTGCTAACAATACCACTTAAGATCATTTTTAAAAGAATTATTAGATAGGCAAAACTGATCAAGCAAAATTTTTTAGAACCTCTGAGCACCCATGTATTTATTTTTTGCTGAAAGAACTGCAGGAGCTAGATGCACATGCATTAACATTTCTGATCAAAGCAAATACACAAAAAGCTTAGCCTCACCTCCAGCTCTACTCCTCACCAAACAGCCTCTTATGCTAAACCCCTACAAGTCTAACAGTTGCACAGACGGCTACAGCAGCCTTTCCATTCCATGTAGTTCAGCATTAAGGAGGGGAAAAAAGGTGGCAAGGCTGGAGGAATCTCTGTCTGTCCCATGGTGAAGTTTTCTACGCTAGGCACTGAATTAGTCTTATGACATCCAGTGCTGAGAAGCAGACCCAGCAATTCAGGTAGCAATGTTCTTTAGCACATGGCAAGACAGTGGTTCAGCACCAAGCTGAAGCAATAATTATGCTTAACAAATCACAAACAACTCTGCTTAATATAGCTGGACTTCTTTTTACGTATTCCTTTAATCAGTTTTATTAATGTGATTAAGCAGAATCTTTACACAAATTGAAGAAATTATCTGTATCAAGGAAAGACCTTGATGGGAAAAAGGAGTAATTATTAACATGCATTATAAATTCAAGATGACACTGACCAATCTACTAATTCAGAAATTTTAATTCTACTACTACACAGGGCAAATGCAGAAAGGTTCTTTATAGCCTTTTTCTAATAAAAGTTTACAATTTTTTTCTGTCATCCTTGCTTCCACCCTCCTTGGACAAAAATTGTCTAAAAGCAGCTCTTAAAATGGACTAATATCAGCAATAGTTACATAATACCCGAACCAGAAAATCATGATGAACTCACAACAAAATGAAATTAAACTCCATATAAACAAAAAGACAAAAGCTTTATAACAAATGTAGCTATTTACAGGTAACACGGGTGAAATTCAATGAACACAGGCCATAGAACATTCCTTGTTCATTCAATGACAAATCATCATTTCTTCTTAAGGGTCTTATAAAATATGAGTGTCTAGCTTAGTTCCTCACTTCTCTTCAATATTTTTGTGAACCTGGATGTTAAATATCCTTACTAGCTTGCTGAATACTACTTCATTGCTCAGTCTCAGTACAAACTTACAATGCAAAAGCTGGTTACATTCCCTGTACTTTCCTGCATATATGCAGTTTTCAGTGTTCTTTTTATTATTTTACAACATATATCTGAACTTTTGAAAATGTCTGAAAATTTCAACATGAATGCATCATTTAACCTCACTGGAAACCATCAGCATGAACAATTAATGCATCAAATAAATCAAACGTTTTGGTGTCCATCATATTTCTATGCAACGTATTGCTATGCTTTTAACGGATAGTTATGAATGCATAATACAGAGTTTTAATAAACTACCAATATAGTATTTTTACTAAAAAATTTGTTATTAGGGAGTCAAATGACCATTTTAGATTGCTTTTTGGTTTATGAATATAATGATTTTTAACCAAATTGATGAAAAATTGCTGAAAAAGCACAGAAGACCTTTTTTCCCCCCAGGATGATCTATGCTAACACTCTAGACTTGTTTCCTTCTCTTGGTTTAACATAAAAATAGTGATTGGAAAAGAGAAAAAAACATTGGTTTGGGGCTAAAAGAAGCAACTGAAGTTTATAATGGGAAAGAGAGAAGGAAAGTAAAAGAAATGGAAAAGGAAATTAGTGGAGTCAGACAGAAAGAAGTGTCTTGTCCTTGACTAGAATAGAAAACACATAAGGAGGTATTTTAAACTAAGGTTTTTCTACCCTGTCATCACCTGGTGACGCGTTTCTGTGTTTGTTCTCTGTAATTCATGTATCTACAATTAAGCCAACCCAATACAAACTGAATTCAGTTTTATCAGAGGTAAACACTCAAGAGGCAGACTGCCACCAGAAGCAGCTATGCGGCCTGCTGAGGAAGTAGCATCATGCTTCTTTTGTACGACCTTGTACTCCACACTTTTGCTTACTCTTGCATAATTACGAACTGCTATTACAATGCATGGAAAAGAAAAAAACTTCACTCTACTGTTCTTTCTCATCCTTTCTAACTGGAAATGTGAGCTGGTAAAATGTGAGCTTTCTTGACCACCTCCTTCAATATTGACCTGTTCCACCAGAGTGCAACTGACCAGGGGAAATGGCTTCACAAAGGATAAGAACCTGACAGAACAGAATAACATTTCTAAGCTTCCATTTCAGTCAAAGAAGTAGCAGGTGCTACAATACTTCTGCTCATGTAAAGTTAAATAACAAGATTATCTAGTTATAAATCCAGAGTCATCTGCTCTCCTAATCATTCTTATGACTTACTGTATTTGTTTATGCATGACTATTTAGTTGCAACATGCAAAATACTAGGAGGATTTAAATTTCCATCAAAGCTACTATAAATAGTGACAGATTTTCTTCTAACAAGTTTCTGAGCTTCAAATAAGCAATACTGTAAGAATCTTGTTATTTATTTTTTTTTCTTGCCACTGCATTGAATATTCTTATTTACAGACTTGTGTGATTATTCCCTACCCATTCCAGTTGCTCATTTTCTTATTTATACTCTCTTGTGATTATTCTCTACCTGTTCAAATTGCTCATTCTCATCTTTGCTTTAATCAGTGCTTCTAGAAATTGTTTTCTGTTAAAGCAAATGGCCTAAAAAGAGAACCATACAAGAACTACAGCAACAAAAACAGATTTACGAATGGGAAGACCCTTAACTTTAACTATTCTCAGAGACTGACTGGAGAAATTTCACAGAGTGGTATTTGGAAGAGAAAACTCCCTCCTAGGACTTAATGTCAAACTGAGAGGGTCTCATACTCAATCTACAACTGCTAGTGTCTCCACCTCAACTGTGGGACCAGAAAATCTCATCATATTACAGTAATCTTTCATATTGAGCAATTCTTTTCTGGCATGCTATCCCATCAATGCTGATTAATGTCAGTCTGCACAAAGCTAACATGGGACTGACAGTCTACTCTATACAGGCTTGGGATCTGCTCATTTCTCTTAAATGATTTGACTTTGCTGCACTTACATTAAATTAGAATATAACAAAAATGAGTCCACAGAACAAACAGGGGGAAAATGGTTATGGCCATTTAGGGACCTAGTACTGGACCCTCCCATTTGAAAGCCAATTTAAAAACATGAGAGTCCTTGTACCTATTTATGGGGGAGGGGGGGAAAAGACATTTTCTTGTATCACTAATGTTGTAAAACAGCTTTCTGACTGATGAAAATTATAGTTTCGGTTTCTCTCTATTTGAAAATAACACAAATTCTCCAATTATAGTGTATCAGTTTTATCCTAGCCAATGGTCTTCCCATTAGCTTCATCGTCCCAAAGTTGGGATATCTCTGCCCTGTGGGCTATGGTCACTCCTGGTATCAATCCCAGACTAACTCACTCTCAGGCTGCATTCTGAATTAATGTCAACTTGTTCCTCCTGGGAAAAAGGCAAAATATGGCCAAGAGGTTAGTTTGCTCCTGACAGAGAACATGGATGTAAACCATGCCAAGATTGGCTTCTTCTGCCAAGAGCATTCCAACACTGTTCCAGCATGCTAAGTGTCCTCAGATGCCTTCAGACTGTGCCCGATGGCAAATTATCATGCCTCTAGCTTCCAGTTTCAAGAATAGCATTGCTGCGGGCTGTATTTTTTTTGGTGCTTAGAACTGAAGAACCACACACACATATAAAACAGAGTATGTCAGGGCAAAAGAAACACTCCATGAGCCAAAGGCAATGCATTGTGGTCACAGCATATCTGCTCCAGATGGTGCCAGGGCATTCCTTGTCACAGTACACAAAGACAGTATAGACAAAGCCTTTATAAGAGACAGGAAGAGAAGCCAATCAACTAAATAAATAATGAAAAACATCAAAGAAAGAGAGGAAAAAATATGAGAAAGGAAGTATGGAAGAAAATAGTTATGTTTTGGATCTTCACATTAGTCTTCATGGTTAGACTAGTTAGTCTAGATTAGTTCAGAAATCAGAATAATTATCTGTTCACAATCACAAAATCTTGAAAGCAGCCAATAATAGTTCTAGATCACCCTGTTTGCCAACTGGGTATTTTAATAACATTAACTTAATAAGTAATGAACTCTGAACCAATCATAAAGATTGTGACGTGTTCATAAATTGCTACTGAGGAAACCCAATACCTTGAGAGAAAAAGGGTAAATATTTAATTAATATTTAATTAAATCTTAGGAGTCCAATTACCTGTAAGGGAATTATAAAAGAAACTCTATAAAAGAAACTAGAAGACTGGAGTAGCCCAAGAAAGAGAACTTTAAAAATATGTCTGTACATAAACACTTACCAATCTGCTATGTAACTGAATGTCAATAATTTATCCTGCTCATTTAAATAGGTATGCCTTTTTTCCAGTGTATTTTAAAGCATTTTATTCCATAGAATCAATTTTTGAGGTTACCCCAAATCCAAAACAGATGGAAGATAATGAGGAGAAAACAGAAAGTCAAAGCATAATTATTTTTAACACACTTTTGGGGATGAACAATTTGTCAAGCTCACTCTTGACAGAATTCAGAAGATATGGGAAGCCATTTCTCCGCTAGTGTTTACAGCATAACAAATACCAATAATACTCTTCTAAATAATTGACATCTTAGGGTTAAATTATCCCAACATCAAGTCTGGACAGAAAAGCATGTCATATTTCTTGATAAATACCTCTTAGAAATATTATTTTGTTATTAAGTAATTTGACAGTTTAGAAATGTTAGGTATTTCTAGTAGTTAGATTTTAAATTATTGTAATTCATTGACTTGGGATACACTATGATAATATAAGCCAGGTGAGAATATTTATTTTGCGTTCCTTTACACAAATGTCACCACTGCCTTCAAATGAGCTTCACTGTTAAATAAAAATGCACTGAACTCACTGAAGCCTACATACAAAGACAGGAACTTCAAAAGGCAGTTCACAGTTTTAGTACTAATTCCTTTAAACTCACTACACTGTTACTTCTCTTACCGTGTTGGTTTTCAGTCCTTTGTTTAGTTTTCAAGCTATTGAAGAATGCTTATCCCCAACCAATGGAAAATACCTTTCCAAATAAAATGCACTCCCATATATAATTACTAAAATTGTAGAATTGCTTTCATATAATGTTGATTTATTTATTTTTTTAAGACATCAGATCTGTTCAGTGTGGTCTCTTCCCTACTAAAGTTTTTATTTAATTATTTATAAAAGACTTCAAATATCAGCATCATATGCTTGCCATTTCTTCCACACACATATTTTTAATTCCTTCAAAAATAGACACCTTTCTTGTGTTTCTTGAAACTTCTCTGTAGGCAATGATTTCTTTTCCAAGTGACTCGTTTCTCAATGTAAGCCAGTTTTCAATCACTTTCTAATCAAGCATTTTTCTATTCTTGCTTTTCCCTGTCATCAATTTAAAAAGCAAAGCATACTTGATTTAGACTACTTTTAATTAAAGGATCTATTTCCTTATAGGTTTTTCTGATAATGTCAGAAGTACCTTCTAGTGTTCTTGACTCCTCCTACACTATCCTCCTACTCTTAGGTTCTCTACAGAAAATTTGTGGCTAGTTCTATAGATTTTTCCTGCATACCTTCCGTTGTCAGTATCTTCTGTAAGTCTTTCTTTACCCCAGATATTTTTTAATAATTAGACATAAAACACATAAGCTACATTTTACACATTTTATCGTGTTATATAAATTTGTCTTTTATACACATTGAGTTGAAACAGTTATCTATAAACAATGAATCCTTTTTTTCTATCACTAATGTTTCCTCCCTGGTCATAAAAAGTAAATGCTCCTTGATATGTACAGTGGCTTCTACTCAGCACCAGAAGGCTAAGAAAAGAAAGAAGTATATGAAATAAACAGGAATATGTTAGGAACAGAGAGACAACCATGCTGAGCTGTTGTTTAGGAGAAAAGCCAACAAACAGATCAGCAGTAATAGAGATTCTGTTCTGAAAGTGTTTGGACTAATAGGTCACAAAATATACAGGACAACTCGTCTCTAGCAACATATGAACCCTCAAACTATGGCAAAAAGAAAATAAAATACAAAAAAAATCATGCATCATCATTCTCTGAAAGTAGACCATTGTCATCCACTGTATGATGCAGTAGGGTGACTGTCACTTACCTTAAGCATGTATTTATAAAAAAAAGATTATCTTGCTGTTTTTCTGTATCCTTACTCAGGAGTAAGACATGCTTGCATGAATGCCATTGTCAGTATTATTTGCAAGTACTTGCAATATGCAAAGCCACTCTTTCAGTCAATCCCACGAGGTATTAACACTTCTAAAAAAATATTACTAATCCAAGCATAAGAATCCTCCCTTCGGCTCCAACTCTGTATATACAGTCATAATTTTCACTTTTGAGCACTTTTTGATCTTTCTTATTATTCATACATTTGCCTGTGTGCCCAGACACTGATTTATCTTTTAAGGAATTGCAGCTGTACTTGACCAAAAGATCTTTAAGCCTGGAAGAATACATCAGCTGCTCAGTTTTCATCAGAAGAGGTATCTGGACACCCTGCTAATTTCTGAACTTTATTCTGAATATTATGTAATATGCATACTCATTTACCAAGTCATCTGTGCTTTTTCATCAATGATTAGTACAGTAAAGCAACTCCAAGGTCTTTATCTTTTCCTTGGCAAAATTATCTTCTTAAAAATATCATATAACAGAAATTAGGTCACTGTTCATCACTCTTGTCACTGTTGTGCACGTGGAGCATTTACAATGCCCAAGCACTTCTACTCTTCACTGCTAACACCTTGCACATCCTTCTCAAAGTACTAAGGCTGTCCATCTCTGTTTAGTCACTTATTTTTCTTCTGCTTAGATGTGAGACATGCAACCCGAATCTAGACTGTTTTTAAAAATATCAAACGACTCTGCCGTTATCAAGAGCAGTACTTCTTTTTCTAGTATCTGCCTAATTACTTGTTTTCTCAACCTTGCTTGTAACAACAGGATTTGTCTTACCTAATGCTACCCAGCTAAATGTTATTTGCACCATCTTAAAATAGGCATCTCTCATAAGAGTGGGATGAATCCCCAGCTAGACGTGCCTGTCTGCCTTTATTACATATAAAAAGAGCATAAACAGCTAACAAACTCAGCTTGGCCTGGAGCAAGTAATATGAAATGTTAAAACAGAAAGTGTATAGCATTAGTTTACCCACTTGTCTCCTAGGAGACATGATGCAAATATACATAGTACTTTAAAGCATTTTGAAACTCAAGTGCAACCTCAGAATGAAATTCTCTAAATCACAATCTCTCTCAAGCCCACTTGGAATTCTCTGTCTCTGGGACGGTGTTTTTCGATTTAATGGTGCAATTTTTCTTTGTTGTAGGAGCGAGGTACACACTAATTCATTTGGGACATAGGCTTTTCTCTTTTTTTGGCTCCTGTTTACTGTTCACTATGTTTGGAGAACCTGACACTTCTTACACTTATGAAGCCAGTTTTGCCTGTCACTTCCACCTCAGAGCCTCCAAACTCTGTCAGTGGACCGTGTTATAACGATTTTCACTTTGTTAGTCACCTGCACTGTTTGTAACTCTCCCCTTTAGTGGTCTCTGGCCTCATAATCAGTTCACATTGGCTCTGGCAACTGAAGAGTTGCCAACTGGTTACTTCTGCTCTTTTAAATTATTCAGATTGATCACTTTGACAAATGTGACGTAGATGTTGGCCTGGAAATGCAGACAAAGTAGAGAGGCAAAAAAACTCCCTCCGTTTTTATTACAGTAGCTACTCCAAATTATCTTAAAAGATATTTTAATATTGTAGACCAATTAATACATTACAAGCTCCACAAAACAAAGAATATATATTTCTGTGTATACAGCACCTGATACATTTTGAAGAATATTTTAATATTAACAATAGTATTAGGCGTCAGTGGTAATCATCTCATGTCTTCTTTAATATTATCCTGTGTCCATCATGGCAAATAAGGCTTCTTATTTGTAACACTTCAATTTTAGGTTTATCTTTGCTTTATGGAAAATAGTTCTCCACTGGCCCACCACATTCTTCTAAAGAATTAGATTATTTGCAGATTGTATTACCCTTTTCTCCTTAACTCTTAGATCCATTTCTTGTATTTTGACCAAGCTAGCAAGTGAGTACAACTCTAACATGCTAAACTTAGTTCAAGTACTACAAATATTGCATACTTCCTAGAGATGCCTACTCAAAACAAATACAGGGTGAGTAAGATCTTAATTCAACGGATTAAAACTCAGTTTAGGATCTTTAGGTACTCACTTTCGTAAGCTTTTTTTATAATTAGATGAAGAGTAACACAGAAGTGCATGTAACCGTTTCACAGTCTCTCACAATGTTTACTGTCAGTTTCCCAGGGCTTTTAATAGCATCATCCTCCCCCCTCATGAAGATTTTTTTTTTAATGGATCACTTACTTTGTAATACGGTCAATGTTAGCAATTTGCTTCTGGTTCCGGATTATTTCTATAGCTGCCCAAAGATGCTGGATAGCCTTTGTATCTGCCTGTCGTCTCTTCGTTAAGCGTGCCATGACCTGTTTACTTGGTCAGCTGCAACGGATAAATAAAAAAAAATACACCAAAAAGTTAATCATGAATTATGAAATTCATTACATTATGATCATATTGCAACAAATATGATTACAAGGAAAATGTTGTTAACCTATATCAATTCAATTTGTACACAGCAGCATGTTTTCTTATGCTTAAAGAGCAGTAAAAAGCAAAAAAGTGTAGTTTATGAGAACCTGTTTCACATCACACAATCTATACAGAAGACAAAAGACTAGCAGTAAAAATTACCTAATAGCAAACAACTTATCAAACTGGTTACAAAAAAATCACTTGGTTCACATTTCAGTTCACTAAAATTTGGTAAAAAGCAGAAGCTGCCCTAGTTTGAAGCCTCCACAGCCTCCTGCATTGCCTGGAACCTTTAAAAAAGGGTGAGTGATGTTGAACTACATCACACAGTGTAAGCATGAATTCTGACACAGAAAAAGCTGGACACACAGTTTAGTATACAACATAGTTCTCAGAGTATTTTCATGTTTTTACCATTTACAACTATTTAAAAAAAATCCATTCTACGTCCACAAACTGGAAGTATATTTTCACGGATGATAAATATTTTAAAAAAATATTTTGGAGCAATTCCATTTCCTGTATCATGCTAAAACCCAACAGGACCAAAGTGCTTCTGATGGCATTTACCCATCTAACCAACCCTGAATGGAAACATAATAAGCATCTGGCTTTGTTTACAAATTCTCCAAAAGCTTGAGGCAATGAGTACAGACAAGCCATAAACTGCCTACAGCTCTACTACAGGCATAGAATCCCTTTTTAAAAGCTTAACGATGCATTTTGATCACTAAATAACTTTCTTCCAATGCCACCACTTTCTCAATGAAAAAAACTACTGATTTATGACTGCTACCAAGGTCTATAATTTATTTTAGAGCTCTGTCCTCAAAATGAACTCCGTGGTATGCACATGGATACTTAGAACTAGAATATTAACTTAAGTAACGCAAAATAATATAAAAAATGCAAAAACATTACACCATCTGTGCAATGTTAAAGATGGGAATTTAAGTATTAAAAGTGTCTCTCCTCTCAAATTCACAAAAATTAAACAGATTTGAGTATTCCATCGGTTGTAGCAATAAAATTTTGAAGTCCATGGGATCTACAGGTACTTGTCAAAGAGGACTGTCAAGTTTCAGATGCGATACTAGCTCAGCAACACTCACTTACTCTATAGGTGTAATGAAATAAAGTGCAACACTATTATTAAGGAGAAGAAATTATTTCACAGTATTATACTAAACATTACATAGCCCACTCAAAAAAAAAAAAGAAAGAGGAAAAGATGATGTGAATTGATACGTGCATGGCCAGATGCAATTGTATCTTGTGCATGAGGCACCTCTGGCTGCTGGAGATAGCGGGGAAGGGCAGAACAGAGCAGGGCTCACCGAGACACCGTGTGGTCATGCATCCACCCCACATTTCTGCCATAGAAATCTCTTCCCATTGAGATTTAAAGCAAGGGCAACTGGATGGATCTCTCACGAAAGAAAGGCCAAGAATACATTTCTGAGGGAAGGATAAGAGGGAATATGACAGACATGCAGCTCGGAGTGATTGTCAATAGATAGCATCACCAAAGAACGATTCAGAGAAATAAAGCCTCTGTTGGGAACAGTGGGAGAAGACCCTGCATCCCTGTGAGCTCCTCTGCATTCATTTCACAGAACATGAGGACATTACAAGTGAAAAAAAACCCTCCTAATTTTTAAGAGAAACATATGATTATTTGTAGAATTTAATTCTTCAAGAAAACAGACCTGCAAAATACAAAGAAGGGTTAGATACTAACACATCAATCTTTACAGTCCTACTCTCTTAGCATAAAACTCCCTTCCTAATGCAGAACTTAAAAAAAAGTGGCATCATTCTTTTTATTTTAGCTCTCTAGAAAGTATGTGCTTTAAAAGCCGACAGACCAGCCAACGAGCTGGACACGGAGCCCCTTACGCAGTATCACGTCTACATGTGAGGATCAAGGAGGAAACATGCTTCTTGACCCTGATAACAGTGTGAAACAACAGACCAGTTCTCAGTTTATTTCGTAATAAATGAAGCAGGTCCTGTTATCCCAACGACTTTAAATAAAACCGTTATTTTTGGCAGCCTGGCATATGGCTGCCCATGCGAGAGCTGCACTCCACGCGCCGGGCAGAGGGGAAGGAGGTGGACTTCCCTCACACCCCTGCGACGCCTGGGCCCGAGGGCCCCGGCACAGGGCAGGGCCCCAGGGAACCCATCTGCTGCCTCACCGTGGGCCCATGTCCCAGCTGCGTGGCTTAAGAAAAGGTTTACCTCTGGGGCTTAGGAATTCTCTCTTGTCTCCAAGCCAGGAGAAGAAGCCCATGTTTGAGACATGGAGAGGGAGAGTGAAGGATCGCTGTAATTGCAAGTTCCTGAAGCCCTGTGGTGGCAGAGCTGCACCTAAGATGGCTGCCAGCACGCTGAGGAAGGCCTCTCCTTGCAAAGGCTGTACAGGCTCCCCATTTCCTTTGGAGTGCACTTTTGGAACAAATTTCCTGACCACCCTGCTGCCCCATCCTTACCAAACTCTATTGGCTTGGAGCACGCTAACGCTACACCCTGTCCCGGGCCAACTCCAACCCATGGTACGGGCATGCACCTCCCAGGCCCTAGCCACCACAGGCAGGTCACTCCATGGGACCAGACTAGGACCTCGTCTGCAGTAACCCCCCCTTGGAAACACTGCTGATGCAGCCCTAACTGCTCCCTCCTGGCTGGCCCCCTGCCCCCCACCACCACTCAGCAGCCACAGCTCTTCCCCCTGTTTGTATGGAAATAAAAGCAGTAAGAATTCTTACACATGGGACACAGCAATCACAAGTTTTGTTCCATCCCTCTGGTTTTTTGTGGGTTTTGGTTTTTTTTTTTTTGTAAGATACAATAATTTTAGCAGGTATTCTGCCTTCAAAGAATGTATGTTTCATTTTTATAGCTTTGGTTTACTATTTAAGGGCACTTTTGTTAAACTCAGAGTTGACACTCCACTATTAAAACAGCAGTTCTTACAAACCACACTTTCAAAAATATAAAAACAGAATATTTTTTTTTCCCAAAAAGCCCACACAACTTTAGCATTATTTTCATCTTTTAATTACATGGTGTAGAAAAAATATAAAGAGCCTTTTTGTGTTAAAGATTAAAAGATTGTGGCATATTTCCTGCTGTTCATTGCATTGTCACTCTTCCTCCATGGTAATACTAACCACAACAATTTATTTCCTGCATTCCTGCAGAGATTTAAGCAGTTTTCTACATCTTTGTAAAATCTTGAAGATAAGTTGTATCAGACTGTTAATAGTTTATAAAATGCTTTGGAGTGCTACTTCCAAGCAACAGAAAATGCTCCCAGTGCCCCAGCACGCACAGCAGAATCACAGAAGAGGTTGAGTTGGAAGGGACCTTAAAGATCATCTAGTTCAACTCCCCTGCCATCGGCAGGGACATCCCCCACTAGACCAGGTTGCTCAGGGGCCCATCTAACCTGGCCTTGAATGTCTCCAGGGACAGGTGAGGGATGAGTGGCGTAAGACAACTCAAGCAAATAATAGTTTAAAGTTTAATGGGAGACATACTAGATTCTTAAATCTAGTACTAGATTCTGTACTAACTAAATTCTGTACTGTAAACTGATTTAAATCAGTCTAAAGTTTAACGGGAGACATACTAGATTCTTAGATCTGTATTTATCACTCCTGAGTTTTTGCTTATGTGTGGGTGCGCGCGCGCACACACACAAAGAACAAGTATAAACATCCAGTGCATGTGAGTATGTGGAAGAATCCATAGCTTAGAGGTTGAATACTGAAAGAGGTTGATTCATCCATGCAGTGTTTTAAAGAAGTTAGGAATCTTGAAAATCGCTATACTGAAAGGTACATTTACATATAAATGCTTGAAGATGTTTCTTATCCCCCTCTTTCATTACAGTATTAATTTCAATATCCTGGAAAGAAAGAGTAAACGCTGAAGTAAACATTAATTTCCCGCTTGTGACTTGCCAGCCATCATGGTTGCTTCGTTATGGTATTCCCTTGTCCATATAAAATTACTTGCTTCATGCCACTTCCGTCACGTTCTGCTAGCAAGTTTATGGTAGGATGCAGAGAAAGGCTGGCAAACAAAAGATGGCTAAAGATCTAAGAATTTATATCAGCAGGATGTGGTTTTGGTTTTGTAGACATCCATGGGATCTGCAGAATATAAGAAGTACTCTCTCAAGAAAGGGAGTTTTGTGTGGCTCTGACGTGCCAGCTCACACACTTCCATCAGATGCTCACTCACACAGGGTCCACAGCATTTTCAACTAACTGTTCCCCAGTGCAATCTGAGTAACATTTTACTACATTTTATGCTTAAAATCCCCCTTGAATGTCCTGTGTAAAACATTTCAAAAAGCATACCACTTCATTGTATGTACCTTTCCTCAAGAGCTAAAAGTTATCCACATGTCTTATAGTCAGGCTCGACAAACTGCACTTTACATTGTGAATACACACAGCATGGCTTATCTTCTCAAAGCCCATAGCAGGGTGTGCATTGCCATGCAGTGGCAATGTTACAGTAGTGGCAAACTAGACTTACTGTCAAAACAGCAAGCCTACTAGTCATTGGACACATACTTGGCCAAATCAAATGCTGTAGAGCTGTCTGTTGCAATAGCAGTGGATATGGAAATCTGCACTGCAAGTCAAAATAAACAAAAATCACCTTGCTGCATGTCTACAGATTTAGCCCAAGGGACCGCCTGACCTGCTGCTTGCATCCAATTTAGCAGATACTATCAGGTACTATGTTTAGCTAGAAACTCTCCCTGCAGACAGAAACAACTGAAAGGTAGTCACATCTTGCCATGCTTTAGCTGTTAAATACCATAGTCCAAGCAAAACATGATGCTTCTGAAAATTTAACTAATGAATTGGACTTTGCACTGAAGCAGACGGTATTGCAGTTGGGTGCTGCTGCTCTGATGGGAGCTGCTAATTAAGAGCTGACAAGTAGTAGCTTGTTAAATCTTCTCTTCGTACTTCACTGTAAGTGAGGCTACCTGTGGCGCTCGTCCCTTTCAGTGCAAAGTCAAACAGGTTAAACTTCATCCCTGCTATTAGCCACCATTTGGCTGAGATTTGGTATGCAGTTAATTGCAATGGAAAGACAGTGTAAGAAGTTGATCCTTGCCACTGCTCAAGCTGCTAGTTTCTGCTTTTCAGGCCTGCATCCCTGGGGCTTGCCATTATTTCTTCCACACTGCACAGTGAAAAGATTTCAGACTCAACAGGAGGAAGAAGCTAGGCTTAATCCTAGTTTCTGTGGCTTTCATGCTGTGAGATTGGCTGAGTTTGGGTGGTTAAGAAACTTGGACACAGACTTAGCTTCATATTTATCTGCACATTATAATATGGGCTCTGGAATTTCTTAAAATGCAACTTTTTATAGTAAGCATAAAATGGTATGTATCAGCACTACAAGTAGTTCCAAATGTTTAGTGCTTTGTTCTTGTATTAAATAGGAGTTTCCTATTAAAATCCAGATCACAATTTCTCGAGTTGATGTAGAGTTTGGGTCCCTGGACTTTATACAGATCTTTGCTGTATATTGAAGTTCTGCAAGCTTATAGTTTACAATTTAAACTGCTTTTAAAATGTATCTTTCATCACCAGTTCAGTGGGAGGATAAACTCTTTAGTCTTCCCCTCTTCGAACAACTGAGAGAAAAAGTGATAACCTACAAATACCCTATTTTTACATATGGAAGGTGCATATGAAAATGTTATGACTGAGCAGCAGTGAAGGCCATGCATCAGGGGAAAAGCAAGAGAAAGTTTAAATTCAGGTCTGCCTTCCAGATGTAGTAATCCAAAAGCGTGGGGAGTAGCTGCTAGGCTGAGGACAAAGCTTTTGGCAAAAGTAATCCCACATTTTGTTTACCATTCACTTGTCTTCCTGAGCGTGCAATATTACGAGCATAACCTAGGATTAGCTGGGCACCTGGTAGCAGGAGATCCATCTTTTTCAAGAGTGCAGCTTATCAGACATACAGATTTTGCAAGCAAAGTAATTTTTAAATGTTTAAGACTCAGCAAGTATTTTGTATCATTAGGTATTTATTCTGGACTTAATTCCAATCCACTAAAATCAACAAATGCCTTTCTGCTGACTTTCCAGGGTTTTGGAGTAAACTTTGAACTGCTGACTGCTCTTCCACATTCTCACAATGAAAAAAATAAGGAGGTGCTCGATGATGTCAGTGAATCTGAAAGATGTTACAAATGCTTGTGGATGAAATAGGCAAAATTTCTTTGATAACTAAATTCAGAAAATTAATAAAAGTTATTGAATTCTTCAGTGCACCTTTTTGTATTAAGAGATTAGTTCATGCTGCAGTGCTGTCACTTTGGAAGTTACTAAACTACAGATTTCTGGATGTTGAACGTTTGCCTTTCTAATGAAAATCTTTCCATTACACTGTTAGATTCAGGTGCTCACATTCTGTTCACAAGAGGTTATCCTAAATATTTCACATGTGCAACTGAAGTAATAGTACTGTTATGCACAACTCCACCTCCTGCATTTCCTGGTTGCTAGGTTTGCAACCTTGATGGCACACAACTTTTTGAGTAGGTTTGCAAAACTCCACGAAGTGCAGTACAGACAGAAAACAAGACTACATTAATACAAAACTGTAGTATTCTGCTTCTTTGTCTCTGCATTTAATTTTGTTTCCAACTTTGGTACGTAGAACACAAGAAAGCTTTTGCTATTACCTTGTGCCATTCCAAGATGGCAGTGAGCCACTGTAGAAATGAGAGCCAAGGACAGTGCAGAATTAAAGGCCCCAAGAATACTTATACTACACATATGTGTAAACTCTATTTTAATCCCTGATATTGCATTTACTTCATTTCTATTGTATTTCATTCAAAATTATTAAGTGTCCTTCACTGAGACTAAGGCGTATGATACTTGAATTTTAAGCTCAGACATTCTGAATCACCAATGTACAAACAGTAGAACTCTTTCTTTTCCTTTTGAAATCAAACCTGGACTTTCTTCTTTAATTAACTCACCCTGCCAGAGAGAACTTGACACAAATGTTGAGTTACCATCCCAAAAGAGAATTTCTAAGAAAGCATAAGTGTACGTCTGTGTAAACAGAGTATAACAAAACCTAAGACACAGCATCAACAACAACTGCTGAGAAAGGCAGAATAATAGCCATGCATCCCAACAAAGGCTGTTACAGTGGTTTTGTTTGCTACCTAATACAGATAAATGTACAGGGCTAAAATGCAATCCTATATTCTGCTGTACAGGTTCCACATTCATCTTTTAAAATAAGCTGTATTTTCCTTAATATTTCAACTTTTAATAGGTATTAAATACATGGAGAATATATTTTTTATAGCTAGTAACAAAATTAACATTTAATTGGAATATCAAGAACCACACAAGTTTTTGTTTTCACCACTGAAAATGTATACACTGCTAATGCATTTAGCAAACTTCTGAATGAATACAATTTCAATTAAAAAAAAAAAATTTAGTGTGGTTTGGCTAAGGCTTAGTTAATGAAATTAAGCTACACCAAAAAAAGAGTTTCCACAATGGAGCTTGCACTACTATAAATTGCTTTTAAAAATATGGTTCTTGAAAAGTGATGCAACTTTATCATGAAGATAAGCTTTAGCTGCCATAGTAACAAAGCCCCTTATTTCCAAGATGATGATACACTAGTATTAAACAGCCCTGAAGTTGTTCATTTCCAGAAGACTACTCATCTTTGGTCAAAGAAATCTTTTACAAAAAAGACAGTCCAACTTGACTAACTTTAACATCACTGAAGAATAGATGGCTCATATGAAGTGTATAAGATCATCCTACACATCCTTATTATCATGGCCGAACAATAATGAGTTCTCTTCACATTTGTTTACTTGGGGAGTTATCAAACACAATACTAGCATCCAAATTGCTATCAGCAATGCTCTGGGTCCCCTGTATGAACACAAAGACACATGGACATACAAGCAAGTTACACACATGCCTTAATAGAAAAAGCTTGAACTAACACATTTTACCTTCTGTGTGCCACAGACTAAGAGCATGAAGAGGGTCAGTTACAGAAGAGTAAGTGATGCATGGAGACAGGGTCGTATTCTGAAGCCATGCTGCACAGTAATAAGGGCCTTCTGTGGTTTAACTATACCCACTACATTCTGTATTTTCCAAACCAGCCTAAAGCTAAACCACAGGAAGATGCTCGAGGAGAATCCATGGAAGGAGTTAACACCTAACGAGCTATTTCCCCACGCAGACAAGCCCTTAGTAAATAGACGTTTCCTGTCCACTCGCTTGGCTGTAGAGAGCAGGCATGATTAATGCAGCTATGCACCATGACAGGCTCCAACGCTCACTTGGTCATAAAAGAGGGAAAACAATGGCCACAGAAGGTTGATGGTGAGGGCCAGAATTTCTGTTTGGATGATAAATAGATGCCACTTTGATTATGCAACTCTCTCTAGTAAAAGTGAGAGGTGGAAGACATCTTAGAAAACGCTATGAAATGTAAATGAGCAGAGTAACTCGTTCTCTAAAATCAAGCTTTTGATCATCATCTTCCTTTCTGTTCTGGAAGCTACGGAGCTTGGTTATTCTGTAAACCTCAACTAAACTCATGCAATACATTTCTCCGTCAGTAAGTAAGGTATAATAAATAAGGTATGATGACATAAATAAAGAAATTATTTTTTATGGTATACTAGCATGGAATGTAATTCTGCATAAAGTCAGTTTTGCACTAAACGGTAAGAGATACATTTTCTGTGTATAAAGAACTAAGAACGTATGGAAAAGAGCTAAATCACAAAAAATGTAAATTCATTGCAGATTATATAAGCTATATGGTAAAACAAGGAGTTGATGTTGACTTTTTGCAGCATACCATAAGATTCCAAATTGCTGTTTTTTTCTTCTCCTTCTCGGAACTACACACAGCTGAAAGTATCTTTAAAATACAAATTGTGATTATGCCACTAGCAACACAACTTAAACCTTAGGTGTTTGTAAAAACTATTCCTTCACCAGGCTGCATTTTTATTGACAAAAGGCAGTTGAATCAATTTTTGTTGCTTCTTAACAAAAATGAAGACTGCCTGAACTTGTTTCTTTCAAAGTTATTCTGTTTGGCCTCTCCCTCTCTATAAATAAAAGCACAACTACACAACTTCTAAAAGTGTTCAGATACTGAATTATTTAAAGTCAGCGTGTTATGCACGCGTGACCACTTTCCTGTAGAAGTCAGGCCATGAGCAGTGTTAGTCCAGAGGAGACTCTCTTGTCCAGTCACCTCAGAGAAAGTTGGCACTATCTAAAAAAAACAAGTACAATTCTGAACCAACTGAGGTTTCCAAACTGAATCTCCTTCAAGCCCAGAATGTCTGGGCTCACCCTTGCAAACCTTCAGAAATATGTTCAGAATTTACAGAGTTAAAATACATTGATCTGTAATGCAGGTAAGATGAGCCAAAGATAAACACTGCCAAAGCTTACAGGCTTTTACAGCATTAGTGAAAAGAAACTTTAAGGCAGGGAGAGGATCAAATTGTAAAATCTGAGCTTTAGATCCTGCTTCTGAAATTCAAGGTGAATGTCAGAAATAATGGAAAGTTTCATGCAACGCTCCCCCAGCTGTGGGACAGTTCATCACAAGAGCAACAGAAAGAATAATATATTGTAGAACTGGAAGCCCTTCCCCAAGACCTCATCTCGCTTCATTTTTTTCTCTCTGTTTTTCAGAGAGTGTATTTCCTAGGCTGGGCATAGACACCTGCCTTAAAAGTACAATCTGAAGTGTATTTGGAGCACAAGCTCTCTCCTTCATAGGCAGTACCCAAACTCACTAATTATACGCATTCCAATAAAGCTTTCCACTCATTCTGCCCCAAACCAAGTCTATCATTATTCATTAATGAAGCCTTAATCCCTATTAATTTCAAAGGTCCATTTTTATTTTTTTTTCCATTGACATTTCAAATTTTTTTATATACCTTAAAAGCAGGTAATTCATTTTATTTGCACTTTCTTCCTTCAGATTGCCCTCAACTCTTCCCCCAAAATATTAATGTCTGAACTCCACATCAACATGATTTTTGCATTTTATATCTGCTCTGCATTACTTCTATAGGAAATGTAATACTTTGACCAGTGGTTTGCTATTTTATTCATATGCACATCCATAGCATATGCTAGAGCTATAGGTCAGAGAGACAAAAGAGCTCCCTGCGGCTCTCTGAGATTACAATACTTCTCACTTGCAAAATTATCTTCTGCCTCTCCTCTGGCAGGTGCATCTGAAGCCTGTTTCTTCAAGCACTGATGATGATGGCCATGGCATAGAACAGATTACAAAGACCCTTTAGGGAGGAAATTACTTCCTGAACACTCGAGAGCTCTTCCTACTGTGTCATTATCTAGGGCTGAGGTTTATTAAAGGCAACAGGACCATTCTGTTTTCTTCTCAGACCTTTCCTTCAGACACAGAAACACAGGATTAATAATTTTGTCATCAGAAGTAGGACTTCATTTTTCAGATTATTTCAGTTATTCTACTGCCAACATTTGAGTGGTTTTTTTTTATTTTACTCCTTTAACCTGAATGCAGATCGATGAGCCAGAGCCCTGATACAGAAACTTAGCCCTGCAGGGTGACAGGAACTCATGGAAGTGCAGGACATGGCAGAATAGCATGCTATCCCTGTGGTTACCAACAGAAGTTAAACCCAGCAAAATTAACTAATCCTACCATCAACCTGACATAAATTTCAGAAAATGTCATTCATGAAATACAGCTTCCTGCTGTGATTTCCACAAAAATCTTTTCTGCCTAACCCCCCCCCCAAAAAAACAACTGCAAGAATATCATAACATCATGGTATTATAACAAAGGGTAAGCCTGAAGCTTGGATTTGCAATATAATATTCTGCAGGAAACAGAGGAAATAAAATGCTGGAGTTCTGACAGTCTTTCCAATCAATACCTTATTTTGTCATGTGGTGTTCTTTCAACCTAGGTGGAAGACCTGGATTGCACTGTGCTGCTGAAGCACCTGCCTGGAACGGCTGCAGTTGTGATGCCTGATTCTGAATGAGGCGTTTAACTTCAGGCTACTTCACCAAGCACCAGAAACTACCTGACACACAGTCTAACACTTCATCATCCTCTTAAGCTGCTCCCTGTCCTACAGAACCAAACCCAAAGTGGAAACAGAGTGGCTAATTGGTCCATGACAAGAGTTTTGAAACTGGATTACCAGATTGCTTGATTTCAGACAGCTACTCCTTAGGAAAGTGGTTATTTTCTCACAGGGGTATAACTTTTATTCTCATAAAAGTCAAATCCATTAATCAAGAAAATCAAGTCTAAATTTGGGAAGACTTCATAATAATAGTGATTTCCTTACAGGCTTAAGTACATGTTTCTTTTTGATACACTTACATGCTAAAATTTATTCCAAAATGGTTTAGAGCGTGCTCAGCTCTTATTTCTATTTCATTTATTCATGCCTGTTCCATAAAGGTTTAATTTTTCATTTTGCTTTCTCAAGTATGACATGACAGAAAGTGAGATGACGAGAGATTTTTTTACTTTGATGAGGAAGGTTTTTTTGTTTCAGGGATGCCAAGGCCCCGATGGGTGCCCACAGTTGAAGTGTCCAACACGTTGTTCTATCCTATACCATGAAATCAGAGGTGTTTTTCACTGTTTTCACCTCCATTAACAGAAACAAAATGTGTCTGTCCAAGTGAGGACATAAGCTGAAGGAAAAAAGTAGGGAATCCTGAATTCACTTTAAAGTGAAGAAAGAATATAGTATTGTTTTCAGCCATTTCACATCTGTTCTTCCACTGCTGAGAGATTCTGACTTTTGCCACCTTCCTGTTGAAGACAGCCTGCTATTTTATTTTTAGACACAAGATTTCCTACCAAAACCAGCTGTGGGTTTACAATCTTCTCTGAGCTCCAACAACAGAAAAAAACTTCTCTTGGGGAGACTTTTCAGGTAGTATTTGTCTGAGGCTGCTGCCACCACAGCGGTCAGCCGTGGTTCAAAGCACTAGTTTAAACTGACTGCAAGAAATTCTACTCCAGTCTAGCAGCATGGTTGTTAAACTGGACACTGTCCTGCCTTTGCTGGGGTTTGTGCTCTCTCTGCAGCCTTCGAGTGTAACTGTTTCGGTGTGCTAAAGAAGACACTGACATTCATGTCAGTCTCTCGATTGCAGCTTCTGAGTTTATGACAGATGGGAAACCAATTGAGGAGTTAAAATCCTGTGAATCCACACACAGCTTATAGCCAGTAGCCATCTGGCTGGGGATCTACATAATACCACAAGAGGATGACAAAAAAAAAAAAGAAAAAAAAATAAAGAAAAAAAAAAGGCAATTAATTACCTTTGCACTTCCATTTCGCTTCCCCTTCTTTGTACTTCCTGTTTTGAATATACTTAATAATCGCATTAAAAATAGTCTTTCAACTATTTCATATGGGTGAAACAACTACAGTATTTTCTTACTAACACTTTCCTTACAGAAATAAAAAATAAATCAGTATTAGGGAAAAAGTCCAACCCCCTGACAACATACAACATTTATCTATGGTAGGTAACAGCAAATTAGGCAGCACTTGACAAAAGCATAAGCATTTGAGGAGAGAATAGAGAATGGCAAGCACCAAGAAACCCCAGTCAGTTGCTCTGTAAAAACAATGCAAGGCAGAAGTTGGAACACAGGGCCCCTAAAGTGTAATTACTTGGGAAAGAAACGTGGCCAACAAAAGTTACCTAACCTGTTCAGAGAAGAAAGCAGGTATTCACCCCCAAAATGTGCTGGGAAGGCTGAAAATCTGGTTTTCAAAGGAAAAAGCATAAGCTTCATTAAAACCCCCTTTTGCACAGCAGTGACTCCTGCTAGCCAGAGCCTGGAAACAAGGAAACACACAAACCTTGAAAGACAAAAAACATTTCTCGCCTCAACCTGCTGAAATGTTCAGCTAGATGCTTTCAACCCGTAGCTGCGTGTTTGCTGGGGCTTTGGTTTTCTGAAAAGAGCAGATTTCTGATGTAAGGGAAGAGTAGAGCCACTACACCAAGCATTCCTTTCCCTGCGTTCCGTGTTGCAAAACCGAGAGCATATTAAGCAACTCGAGAACAGGAAATAACACTAACAAACAAACTGATATTCTTTCCATAGCATGGCCGCTTAGAGGAGGACATTTGAAACTTCACCTCCCCAGATCAAGAAATGTTTATTCTACTTTTGGCAAGGCTGCTGAATGCTTGTGTACTCCTCCTAGTCCGACTGTTTTATGATGCTTTCAGTGGAGAGTCACACTAGAGTAGAAATGAACATTGAGCTGAATTTTTTCTTAATAAAGCTCTCCTTCAAAAAATGTAGTTTTTATTGTGGTTTGTGGAAATACACCAGTTCTGACATGTATGTGGGAATGTATCTTAGATCCCTTCACCTCACCTGGAGTGTCTGGCACCATAGGTGGACACTGTAGAAACTCCAGCTATATAGCCAGTGTCCTATAGAGAGTCTGTTATTTTGTTAATGTAACCTCCAGCATGAGAGATTGGAAAAAACGGATTAAATGCAGACATCTATTTCTGAGCTAATCACTCTACGCTCCCTTCACACTTGACATGATCTACTCAGTGCGACAATTCATCTTGCTGTGAAGCAGACATCGCAAATAGGTCAGATGAATTAAGCCCTAAAATTAACCATTTCCCTTCACGGAAGATAAAGTGAGATTAGCACGACTAGTTCATGTGGCTGGGCTTAAATCACACACACTCCACTCGGACCATCTTTTTTAACCAACACCTGCACTTACCTAGTTTAAAGTCCTGCTTGAAACTGAATTTCTTACATCTCAGCTAAGGGCTCTAGCCACCATGTTACTGTTTTTTCTGGTACTTTGCCTTTTTTGGATGAAAAATCTCATCAATATGTTTTCACATGGAAGGACATCTCATTCACCTTTGAATAACTTAAGATATCTTATTTACCCCATCTGCTTAAAATCAAGAAGTGCAGCCATATTTTTCATTGAGAAAGGCTTAAATAACTGCATTTCTTTCCCATAAGATCAAAAAATAAACAGAGAAATTTCAATTATAACCCTAGCAATATCACTGCAATTCTAGTAAAATGGCTGATTAATGGCTATGCCTGATACTCTAATTTTCAATGTGAATAATGTATATTTTGAATTCATTTTTTCTTGACAGATTGAGTTTTTAATTAAGAAAAAAAATGCAGCGTAAGACCTTTTTTAATTTTTCTTGCAAGAAGTGTATTTTTTTATAAATGTGGCTATCTAGCCAGACAAAATGAAACTGGAAAAGCATAACTGTAGAATTTTCTTCAGTGTTTTATGGAAATACCTTGATCAAGTAGAAATTGAGCTAAGAAAGAAAATTAATATCCTTATTTACATCAGGAGGGTAACTTTTGCTGACTCTGACTCCTAGGTCACAAGGCATTCTGTTTATATCAGATCAGCAGTACCTTCATTTAAAATAAACCTATAAATTTTTCATTGCTTTTTATAACTTTGTGGCCTTGGTCCTCAACACCATAGCACTACACCATCTCACCCCCCTGACTTCCTCTGCTTTCAGCTACCCAAATTAATTTGGTTACTCTGAGTTTGATTTCTATATGCACCGCATTCAACTACCTCTGAACAGTTGAAGAAGTGCAATTAAAAAAAAAAGATGCAACTCTAAGTAGTGGAAATTGTCTCTGTCTCCAACAATTTAAAATAAGCACCTCCCTTTCTTCACAGAAGTTCCTTCCATTTGACCTTGACTTTCATGGAGATCACAAAGTTATAAACTGGAATGTAAAATAAATAAGAAAAACACTGAAATCACAGGTGTGACCTTGCTTCCCAGAGAAGATATATGTGGAAGGACAGCCCATGGGCAAGGGAGCAGCCCACCAGGGAGTCACCCTGCTCACAGGCACAGTGTACCCCACACCCTTCAGGGACTCCTCTTTAGAGAGGATGCTTGAGGAACAGTTCAAAACACTCAGGATTCATCTGATACTATAATTCAAACCTTCAGCCTCAGAAGCTGTCTTTATCTCTTTCAGTGATTTATTAAGGGTTAACAGCACTTCTTCTACCTGTTAAAACATGTTGCTCTTTCCTAATGAGCAAAATAAAAAGAAACAGTATCTAAATTTCTTCCTATAGGTTTTACTCACAAAGGAAGAACTCATGTATCGTTCAGCTCTGTATATACTCCTCGTGTGATTTTAAGTAAAATACTTTAAATTCAGCAGTTGCTGTTTAGAATAAATTTTAGAAATAAAAAATTAAAGCAAAAATATACAATTCCATTTTTATCGCAAAAGAAATTGCCTACTTCCATGCATTCAGTTCCAATCCTACTACTGCCTATAAATACAGGGATTTTTGCATGAACTATAACAACTGATTTACAAAATAAAGAGTTGAATTAAATCCTGAAGTAACATGTAAAAACCACTCAAGTACACTTCTATTTGATGGTGGATCAGGCAATTTTGTGCTTTTGCAGCTGGCAGCACCATCACATCACCAGGTTCTTTTGTTTCAGATCATGCTGGTGTCATTCAACACAGCAGCACAGAAAAGCAGGGCAATGTTCTGTGCAAGCGTCTGATACAATATGATGACATACAGAAGACTGTATTCTATTTCTAACAATTGCTAGTAGCAATGATTCAAAAAAATTAGATGCCACAAATACCCACAATGAACATTACTAATTGCAGAAGTCTTTGCAGGTGACAGAGAGGAACGAGGTCTTTCCAGCTGCTCACAGGTAATGTGCGTATGTCTTAAATCATGAGATTTGATTACCCTTCTCTAAGCATGCTTTGCTGCCACTGTTATTAGCCTTTATATCATGAAGCCCTTTTTGAAAATTGAACCACTATATTTAACTATATGACCTCCACGGTGAATCTACAGGCTAAATGCATGCTGTCTGAAATCTCTATTTATACCTGATACAATTACAAGCTACTCTTAAATACCTGGTTTCTTGATCTTGTTTTATGAATCTGGAAATGAAGGAGATGAAAACACAACCTGATCATTTCTTTATTTTATAATACTGTGTCTCTCATAACTATTTTTTTTACAATTTCATTTCCAAAACAAAGAGAACACATCCCCACCCCACTCCCTGTCATCTCACAGACAGGACGTGTTACTCCACTCTATGCTATTTAGCAGTCCTATTCTTTATAGGACTTTGAAAAAAAATAAATTTAAACCATTATGAATAAATGAAACCATTAACTCTTTACCTCTTCTTCAGTTTTTTGGGCTCTCTTTTATGGTTGCCAACTGCAGCAAAACGACTTCCTGATACAGCATTTTAATCCAAAGCCCTCCAGTAGGACCACAGAGGAATTAAGAGGACTTCTAGAGTTGGGTTTTTTTCCCCTTCAGCTATTCTCTTTAAGAGTTATGGATTTTTCTTTACTCTTTGAAGACTTCTGTATGAAATTACCCACACAACAGTAATCCTAACAAAACCAAGATTTATTGAAACAAAGAGAAAACGGCATTAAAATAAAATAGTTTGCTTAACGTAGCTGAATTTACAATTCTCATAATTTAAGTTAGATAAGGCATAAACCAGACAAACTTGACTTCAGACAAAAAAGAATCCTGTAGTTTATCCTTTGAAATCAAATATCCTTTCTGACCACACCAGTCAGCCTGTCAATGCCTGTCACTTGCTGCTTGCAGACCAACAATTCCTTCTTTTGTTTCCCACAGATATGCTTAATAAACCCCAGTTCGTGTTTCCTAAACACTTTTCCAAAGACAAAAAAATGGGCTTGGGTAAACAGTTTCAGTCTCCACCTCTGAAGAGTTACACCATCGCGGAAACGAAAAACCTTAATTATGATTTATGACTGCCTTTTCAAGGTTTATGACCCAGCTCAAAGATTGCCTTTTTCTACCCACCTTGGCTGGTTCTAGCTAGGTTTTGGCTAGGCCCATGGGCAAACCTCACCTAAAGTCGTTCCATATCTCTTCCACTTGTCACAAGCAATGAGTTATAGACAAGGGCTAAGGCTCGCCCTTACCATCAGCTACATCTCAAAACGAAGTCCAATGGACCTTTGAAAAAAACTCAGTCTTGGTTGATGTCTCAAATGACAGATTGCTCTTTGTTTCTGCTTTTATGGGTTTTAGGACCCACATATACATAGTTTTTGCTTGACTACACCGTGTCGTTTAGCGGCTGGTATTTCCCTGATATAAGAAGAATATGACTCTTGGACACCTATAATAAAAACTGATCTGTAACAGAAACTTTTGTCACTTTGGAATTAAAATGAGTTCCTTCCTTCTCATATGCAACCGTGGATGCAAGCATGCTAGCAAAACCAGCTTGAATAAGCAGAACTTCTTTCCATTAAGCAAATAAAATAAGGACAAAATGAAAACAGTCTCACTGAACAGCCTCCACACTGGGACACATACCAATACAGATGTGTCAGAAGAATGAGGAGAGCAGTGGTGAGCAGGTCACACCTGTACCCTGTGTTAGTAACTCAGTTATTCTCAACCTAGGACATGGTTTAAGCCAGTCTCAGCCTTTTATTCTTCAGCATCTCCAATAAATTTAAAATGAGAAAAAAAAAATCCAGACAAGAAAACCTGAAGGCATGAAAATAATGGAGATATTATTACACAGCTACTTAACAACATCCACATAGGCTTGTCTGATGTGATACAGCCCAGTGCTAAACTGGGACTACTGGAGGCAGGTAAGAAAAAGAATTGACTCAAAAGCAGATTCCTATAAGAGAAGGTTAGTTTGTGACTCCCAGAGCTGGAACTATGTCACATACTATTTTTTTGATATAACAGGATGCTTTACAGAATCACAGAATC
>VZRW01011828.1:62585-88492 GCA_013398125.1 Aegotheles bennettii | reverse complement strand
TCTACGAGGATGCTGTGGGTGACAGTGTCAAATGCTTCACTGAAATCGAGATAAACCACATCTACTGCTCTACCATCATCTATCTACCTAGTTATTTCCTCATAGAAGGCTATAAGGTTGGTCAAACATGACTTACCCTTGGTAAAACCATGTTGACTGCTCTTCATGACCCCCTCATCCTTGATATGCCTAGAGATAGTGCCAAGAACAAGTTGTTCCATCACTTTTCCAGGGATGGAGGTGAGGCTGACCGGTCTATAGTTACCCAGGTCCTCCTTCTTGCCCTTCTTGTAGACTGGAGTGACATTTGCTATCCTCCAGTCCTCCAGCACCTCTCCTGTTGCCCACGACTTACCGAAGATGATGGAGAGTGGCCTAGCAATGACCTCTGCCAGCTCCCTCAGCACCCTTGGGTGCATTCCATCTGGACCCATCGATTTATGGATGTCCAGATTGCTCAACTGATCCCTAACACAATCCTCATTGGGTTAGAAACCCTTCAGCAAGAGGGGAAAGAAACCCTTCAGCAGCAGGAATTCAGAGTGTGCCTGCATTTAGGTTCTCTAAAACCAAAAGGAAATGAATTGTGATCTGAGATAGAATATTATTTCCATTTAATTTTGTTTTTTAATTATGAAATCATACATAGGACAGCCTTTCCAAGCTCAAGACCAAGTTAATTTCATTCATTACAAAGGCACATAGAGTTTCTTAACATTCAATTAAAATAACCTTACAGGACTGCATTTAAATTGTATCATCACTCTGACAAAATCCAAAGCAAAACATAAAATAAAGGTCAAATTAGAGAATACTATGGACCAAGTTAATACCCATGAAAAATGAGCACAAGAAAATCAAAACTATTCCCCAGTGAAAAATGGTAGCAGAGGATGTGAGATGTTATTGCTCTCCTTTATTGCTGCTCATCTAACAGAAGAAAAGCTGGAGAAAAGAAACTTCAGCACTTGTAGTGGGAAAAGGCAGACAACTCTGCCTTACCACGTAACAAAGAAAGGAAGAGTTAGAAAAGGTGGTGTGTGACCAAAACAGGACCTCACTGCTTGCACATCTCTTTCTCAAGCCCTAGGACACAAACCCCCTGCTATAGGTGATTTTGTTCTTTTTTTCAGTTTGTTCGACTGTTTCTTACAAGGAAATAATTTTGTAATTGACTTAAGGCAGGGATTCCTTCTCAAAAACAACCAGAAAAAATCTTAAAGCTTTGGTAATCTCTCTCTTAATCCTCTCTATGCATATCATTGGAAAAGACTTCAAAAACTGATTAATCCAAAGATAATTATACTCAACTGTTCTCCAAAGAAGAATAAAAATGTATTAGAACTCAGCTAAAACATGTCTTCCTTAAACAAATCACTTAAATATTATTTCAAAATGCTTTCAGATGCGTATATTGATAGTATCAATAAAAGTTAATGAATCTCACCTAGAAACCTCTAGTAGATTCCTTTCAAAAGGAAGTTTTTCTTAATTTTACAGAGTTTCTGCAGACAGTTGAGATGAGTCCAAGAATCTACCAACGCATTTAATTATTTCTAATGTAGAAATGTTTAGATAGCATGCCTGTATCTGTGATGAGGAGGGAACGACCCTCCTTGTTTTTACAGGAAAAACGTAATATATTAGCCATAAACTAGCATAATACTTTGAGTAGTATCCATGAAAAATCAACCTAAATACAAAACTGGAATTATTCAGAAATATATTAATTTTAGATCCTGACCTTCTGGCTACCACTGCAGCAGAATACAATTAACACTCTTCTGAGGTTCCCAAAATGTATATTCAAAGAGGGTTTTTATGACAAAGTGATACATGAAATGATACAAGGGAACTCTTTGAAGTACTGCACACTAACAAAACATTGAAAAACAGTATCTGCCATGCTTGCACACAAATATCCTGCGTAAACAATGCCAAGCGAAACACACCACCAGGATCGAGTTTCTTTACAGGTGGTAGTGAATTTGGACAAACGTTATTCACCCTACATTAAAAAAATATGTCAGAATGGTAAAAGTCTGGAAACAAGGTAATGTTTTCAAATCAAGGTTTGTCTTCAGTAAGGATGGAGCGTATTTTAAAGACTCATTAAACTGCTAGTGTCAGAAAAGTAGGTGGAGTTTTGACAGCTATCCACTACTTGAGGTGGATCCTAGTTCAATGGGAGCTGGGGCCACGTTTCAGGGGTATGTAGGTATCTACCAATGCTGCTAATAATGCTGAGATTTTTTTATTAAAAAAGCCCGAGTCATTTTAATAAATTAATTAATCTATTGCCAAATGTCCAACATAAAGCAATTAACAACTGTGAATGTGCACCTAGGTTCTGTGCAATCATTTATGGACTGCTGTAGGACAACCAACAGATGTACGACTCAAACCAAATATTTGTAAAGTCTCTGGCTTACTATTTGCAATCATTTACCTGAGTTAAAATAGGACCTTTCAGTATTTGGGCTAGAAAGGTAAGATTCACCAGGGCACTTGACTACAACACGGTTTACCTGGGATGCAGAGAACCCTCAGCAGCACCCTCCATGGCAAGGAGATGTTCCGCACCAACACCAATGCAGCTGATGGACAGCCCAGGCCAGGAGTGCTCAGCTGCCCTGCTGGATTGCTGCCACTTGCATGAATAATTAAGTATTTATTCTAACATGGTTCAAACCCTCAAATCCTACATCACTGCACACTCTCTAAGGTTAGAAACCCAGTGTCTGTGAGCCTCACTTACCCACTAAATGCAAAAACTTAGGAACAGACCAGACAAGAGAAAATAACTCTCCTGTACGTTATTAAAACCTCTAGTGGAAATGTATTCATCGCTGTGATATCTTCCATTGGTTTACACTTGGAATTTCACTCTTCCTCATCCCTAAGTAAGGAAGAATTGAAATTACAGCATCTTTAAAATTTCATTTTTACTGAGCAAAGAAAGCAAAACTCTTACAAAAACAGGTATTTGTAAAAAACAAACATTTCAATTTTCACAAAAGACCCTGGAGAAGGGAAATTATGTGCTACATTTTCTTAATACATCATGTCTCCAGTGACCTTCAGCTCTGACAAAAACTGGCACCACTCATTTTTTTAATTACTCCTAAAAAGCTCTGGATTAGCTAAAGAGCTTATCAACTCTTGAATACTTCAAATACATTGTTAAAAGCAAAAATGTAAATGGCCTTAATTCGTAAGATTTTAAACACAACAGGTGACAGTCCTCATGATAGCACTGTAAGAAACCAGTGGAAACAGGAGATGGTGGTTTTGAATTACACCAGGAAAGAAGCCGGCATGTCCAAACCAGTCTGAGAGGGAAGGAGATGATTATGAGTTGCCCACCACCAACACATGAGCATAAAGACAAACATGACAAGAAAGGCTCTTATTACAGAATCACAGAATCTAAGGGGTTGGAAGGGACCTCGAAAGATCATCTAGTCCACCCCCCCTGCCAGAGCAGGGTCATCTAGAGTACATCACACATTATTCACATGTGCCTTGCAAAGGAGAGGCCTCACAAGGGCAGTAAGATGGAGAACGCTCCTCGCGTAGGTCCCCATGAGAGGGAGAGTGCAAAATGTTTTCATTTGAGACAGCATGGCATGACTGTCCTCAAAAAGCAGCATGACAATGGGCATGGTAACAGGAGCTGCACACAAGTAGAAACTGGCAGAAGAAATTCTGTGGGATGACTCAGGCTAATTCTAAGAGAAAATGTTATCCTCCACCGCTGTATCAGGCAGCTCATGTCCACAACATGATTCCACTGCAAAATCCCACAGTACAAACCATAAATGAATGTACTTGGCCAACACTCTCAGTACTGGATTTACCATAGGATACAGAGCTTGTTCTAAGTTACTAAGCATTACCCAAAACCCAGAAAAGTACTTAATTTCTAAAGCTCACAGATAACCCTTCAAGAAAAGATACTAGGACTGGATGACTGAGTAACTCATTTTCTCTAGTGTAATTCCTAGTACCCCAAAGAAGTCGGATTTTTTTGTTACATCTTCCAAAGAACTTCAAAACCCTGCCCACGATCTAAAGCAGGGAGAGTTGAGGCTTCGAAAGGTTAAAGGGCTTGCCCGAGATCTGTAAATAGCAAAGACAAATCTCCAAGCTCCATCTCTCCTCCTGTTCTTCCCTTATTCCACTGTCATGAATCAGATACAATCTTGTACCAGGGATTACAGAAATTATTTTAAAAGACTGCATATGGGAAAAATACATAAATCAGGAGTTCTGGCACGAATTGTAAGTAACTCAATTTTAAGAACAGTAGAGTTTCAGTTCAATTCTCAGCTCCAGTTATATTTTCTCTCCTAAAAATCAAGAAACACATTTCAAAATAACCAAGATGAATAAAGACTCTTTTCAGTAGAGCAGCAAATCAGGTAGATGAATATCTTAAAGATACATGTTCAAAGTTTCACATCTCATCGCTGAGTACAGCTCTCCAGTCTCAATCCTGACAACAGTCAGTAGCTTTTATGTGTAAGCATGTTCTGGAAGAAACACTGGACTATGTGGCAGGATAAACAGGCAGATAAAATGGGAGAGAAATATAAAATGTCAAGCATCCGTTTACCACAGGTATCAGCCCGGGAGCCTGAAGTAACGTTTATGCAGATAAGAAGAAAGATCAAAAAGAAAGCTATGCAAGTAGTTTGGTTCTATTATTTATTATAAGATTTTGGCTTTGTAAATATAAAATCAAATACAAATGTACACCACTGCCAAGGAAATAAATTATATTTTATATCTATACATTAATATATTCCAGTAAACCAGACTAAGGAACAAATCCAGTCATAATTCAGTCAGGAGCCTGTGCAGAACCATACTATTAAAATTCTATGGTATGTAAAGAACAAAACAAGTTTAAGCAATACAGTTCTTCAAATCATATCAAAAGCAAAATGACTGCAAACTCCTGAAGCAAAGTTACTAATTTATCATTGTTACAGCTTAAGAATGCAGCCATATCACATAAATTCCTTCTCCCTCACATAGTATCTTTGAATCACTCAATATGGGAAAAAAAATAAAACCCAAAGTGTATTACAAAGAGACTGCACTTTTACAGCAAAGGAGGAAGCAGATGGTGAAACAAGAAATAATATAATGACATGAAGAATTATATGCATTTTGCATTGGACTTGTCGTTTATATGATAAACACCTAAGTGTACAAAAAAATGGAGACACGCTATTTTTTCTCTTGAAGGAAAAAAATCTGTTTAGTATATGGTAACTTGTGGGAAGACACATGGATTTTTTAGTAATTCTTAAAGGGACCGAAGTAGACAGTAACAGCTAAAATTTAAGTTGTACTACAAAATGCCTTCCTAAAAATTCTGGAATGTTACAAAGTGTAGATCTACTTTAATTACAAAGAGGGTAAAGATATCCAGAATCCTACACAACAGGCACATTATCACTACGAAAATTTGCAAACAAAATTCAGCTTTGTCTTTCCTGAATCTCATCCAAGAGGAGCAGTGGACTTCATAATTTTTTCTCAGGTAATTAAAAAGACAGATTTCTCTCCTACTTAATTAGGAATTTTTCTGCAAATTTTTATTTTCCAAACAGAACAAGGGAAACATCAGGAGCACTTCATTTCTTTCAGGTAATCCAGCACGTTGATACAATTTTTGTACCTTTAATTCTATGATGCCTCCATCATTCACAAGCTGCTCACTGCCGTTCTACTTAGCCATACTATCCGAGTACTACTCTGGTGACTTTGTTATCTCGGTCCTTTTCCCTCCCCAAGAGCCTCTTCAGTTGTCCAGCCGATTTGCTATATATTTTCATGGATTATAGGCTACCTCCCTGATATCCGCCCCATTCCTCGTTAGATCTTGTTTCCAGCAATCGTGGGAAAAGGATATGGGACATTTCATCTGTGCTCTGCCTGATTTTCTTGGTTGTCCTTCCTCCCTTCTGTTTTCCATTTGCCAGCATCTCAAAAGCCCAATGATTTTCTAAAAAGCAGTACCAACTAATAAAATATAAATATTTCTTTAAATCTTCCCCAAACTGCTTTGAAAGTTTAGTGCATTTAGTGAACATGAAAATGCATATTACAAGGCATAAAAAATAAACTGACTTGTGTTTTTAATTGGCCGTAGGTAACAGCTAGAAGAAAGCAAGAAACAGAAGTACATATTGGAAAGCAAATTTGATTATTTAAAATTTAGTACTTCTTTTTATTTGGAGTGCTTTAGCTGCTGTTTCAACTCAGCTTCACGAGGAAATGTGAAAAATACATTTTCTCCATTTATTCACATTCTTTTTTTAATTGCTGTTTTTAATAATTTACAATCTTAGACAAGAAAGCTTTCTTCTCAGTCTACTTTTTCTTGTTTTTATTCAGAATAGGAAAAGCTTGTGTAAAATCTGTGCAACTGTTTTTTTGAGAAAGAATTAAAAAAGACTGCCTGACCTGATAAGCACTCTGGAAGAATCTGCTAAAAGTCTAAGAAATAGAAAAGCTCAGATGCAGGAAGATTGCCCTAACTATTTTGGTACTAAGTCTCCTGTCTCATGTGCCACCCCTACATGCTTTAAGCAGAAATGACAATGCATGACCGGTTGCTGACAGCCAACTGCAACAGTAGAACAAATAAATTGGTTTAAGAAGGTCTGTCCTGCAGGTATGTCCATGTTCAGTTCCTAGCAGTGCTACAGACTTTCTGTGACACCGGGAAAGTTTCTTAACCTCAGTTAAAAAAAAAAAGACAGCATATCTATATTTTTCTACAGTTCATAAATTGCCTTCATTTTTGCAAAATGGAAAAAAACCCAACATACACATTCTGATTATAGTACTCTCCAGTCATTCCTGAAAGATGCATATTCCGATTCAGTGAGTGAACACTCAAGAAGCCATTCCTGTTTAATTACACGCAAGAAATCTAAGAGGGTGTTTCCAAGTGCAGGGCTCATGTTCTACAGCACAAACACCCTGTGCTGAAGTCTGAAACCTGACAATTTCTGTAAGAACAACATTCAGTTCTCTGATGAGGGCAGTTCCAGATTTTATCACAGTAACTGTCTCAGCTTGCTGATGACAACAGAACTTTTGATGTCATGGCAAAAAGTAAAGAATGGGCTAGGAGCAAATGTAAATTGAAACACATTTCAGTCTTCCCACAGAAGAGACATTCACTCCGAATCACAGAATCATAGAATCACAGAATTCTAGGGTTGGAAGGGACCTCGAAGGATCATCTAGTCCAACCCCCCTGCCGGAGCAGGTTCACCTACAGTACATCACACAGGAACGCATTCAGGCGGGTTTTGAATGTCTCCAGTGAAGTAGTAGAGTACTGGTAAGAGAGTTGCTAGCAAGATCTGCTGTCTCCTGGTGAAGATTCTCAGGAAGTTTTTTTGCTTGAGGATGATGATGCTATTTCTCATGACATTCTTTCAATAGTTATTAGCAGTTTCTCAATTTCAAAATAACATTCTTTTAGTTACTAAGTACAAAATCTGCTACCTTTAATGTAGCACTTTCTTTAATTCGAAAATCACATTCGCAAGAGTTTTTCATGATTTCTGTGGCTTAAGCACAATTTCATTTCCTGCTACTACAGTACCATCAACTTGAAGTTTCAGTCATTTTTATAGAACCATTAAACAACTTAGGGTATTAAATCTGCTTGCCTTTTACTTTTGTACTTGCCTTCATTTTTATCAAAACCACTTTCCCTCCATCCGTTGCTCCCACAAAAATAACATGCACTATTTCTTATTTCTGATTTTCTGTTCTTTTAGTGCTAGAAATATTGGCGTATTATCTTCATCTGCTTTTGGTCTTAGAAGCAGACCTCTCCTCAGAATAAAATGGAAGTGTTCACCTTAGCAACTGTTCCCCTCTAATTTATACTCCAAATGCCTCGTAACATAGCAAAGTGCTGATACTGCTATTTTACAGGGAGGAAATCATACCACAGAGAAGTATATTCAAAATCTGTTACAAGCACGAAAGTGAGATAGCATGACTGGTAAATTATTTCAGAAACCTGATGAGTTACTCCCACCTGCTCCATACAGAACTGCTGAAGCCAGCGGTGCCCAGTGCACAGCTCCTGAACCACTCCTGGCTCAAATTATTTCAGGTGTGGTTCCCATGAGGCTGCCAGTCATGTACCTGGCAGCAGGGCCACGCTGATGCAGCAGTGGCTGAATTAATTAAAATTATTGGATTTGGAAGAAACAAGCCAGCAAGGGTTGCTGAAGCATCACCCTACTACTCAACACTGAGACAAGTCCCAGCCTGCATTTAGGGAGCCCTCAGCTCTCCAAAGCATACAGTATGGGGGTTTTTGCTCTTATTCATATATGAATTTTAGTGTGTAATCCATAGGGTGAGTTTTCCCTCTAAAATAAACACTGAAACACAGCCATGGCAGGACATACATCTAATATAGACATCATGAGAGGTTCTTGCATCTGCGGTGCTAATGATCAGAAACCACAGCCTAGCTTCCAATCTGCATTTACTCAGACTGGCTGTATACAGTTATCCTCACACCATGATTGCTCTGTGGCTTAAGTGGCTTTTCACTCTCTTCCATAGTCACCTCCTTCCAAACACATTTATAAAGATTATAAGAACCACAGAGATTTATCAAAGACACGTTTACTGAATTGCTTGAGCACGGCATGAATTTACTCAAATACATGGGATACTCATGAGCTAAACATGGAGAAGGCAACAAAGGGATCAGCATAGTTTCAGCCTCTCTTTTGGAACACTAGAGAAATGTCAACACTTAATTCACAACAAATCTAAATCCTATCTTATTAATATAAGCAGACTGTAAATAAGAGTAATGAAGATTAGATATTTTTACTGACTCAGCAAACAGACCTTCATGTTTCAACCACTTCCCTTCCCATCTAACATACCTGGTAAGGCTCATGAATACCAGTTCTAAATCAAGCTCTGACTAGAAGGACTGAGTATGCTATGAGGAATCTTGAGAATCTTTCACTTTGAAGACAATATTAAGTATCCTGAGTCTTCCTTGGGGAGCCTTTTTGTTGTGCCCAAGAGAAGGAATCCTAAGGAGAAATGTGCCCTAAGCTTGGGGGCTCTCAAGGTAGGCACTGACTAATTGAATCCTTGGAGGGAATGGTCTCTAGCCTTTGGGATCAGGAAAAAACCTCAGCTGAGCAACTTACAGGAATTAATTTAAGGGAGACGGGCCACATTCTCTTGCCTGAAAAGTTTACTGCAATCCACTCTAAGTGATGGGGTAGAGAAAAGCAAACAAGTTGGACCAAGAGCTCCTGTAGTACCTACAGTACACACATCCAGCATGGCCCCATGTCCCTCCTCTACAGCTGATTTTGTGAAATCAAGGAGAGGAGTGTAAGCACGCTGTGGTGCATAGCAGCTGGATAATGTTACCCACATTTTTTTCCACCAGCCATCTTGGCTGAGGATCTTGTAGCCTTGAACATTTTTATGCTCACAGCACTTCATAAGATTTGTTTTTCAACTTTTTTCATTTTATAGTTGGGAAAATGATACACAAAAAGCTGTGTTTGGAAGGCCCAGTGGAGGTACCCTACTACAGCATCACAGTTACCAGTGTGTGCAGTTTCAGAAGTCTGGTGGTTTTTAGCCTCTGCCCCCAGTGAAATCAAACTACTCATACCCAACAACTAACACTATCCAGACTACTCTGCTGTGAATAGTCCTGGGCATCTCCAGTTAGCTTTCAACTCAATGCATTATTTTGGTGACTTTATGCAAAACAGAAATAGTCCCCATCACAAATTTCTACTATAGACAAAAATAACATGAGCACATTAAGCTGCTTTCGCTTGTCACCCCTGATGAACTTCATATGGCAACCAGACCAAAAGCCCCCGCTGAGCCCCCGAAGCTGACTGTGAAACAGAAATACCACAAAAAAACACTGCCAGAGTCCCAGAAAATGACTCATGCTGCTTAAGTACCAAATCACTACCTTTAGAAGATTCTTGTCTGGATATTTTGTATGGATAGATCAAGCACTCTGAAACTACACTTGCTGAAGAAAGTAGACTAAGCGCCAGGGCTCCGAACTTGGTACGGTCTCCTCCTGTGCTGGTTAACTTCAGGCAAGTCCCTGCGTATCTCTGTACTACCACTTCCAAATGCAAAACTAATCACACTAATCCCCTTTGTGCAGCACTTAAACATCTATGGATGAAAAGAATGACCCTAAGAACTATTTATGTTATTAGAGCAAAGAACTACAATGCTATGTGGAAAGCCAAGGGCCAAGTCTCTTCTGTCTATCCCTGTTGACAGGTATGAGCTCAAAGTTCATAAATTACTACAAAATGCTGTTTATAATTGATGAACCTTCCTGATCAGAATAAAATGGGGAATTGTTAGGGGAAAACCACTGAAACAACACACGGAATGCTGTTAACTGTCCCAAGGGCCAGATTTTCAAAGACGTCTGCAGACAGGTCCATACCTGGTGGGATTTTTCAGAACTAACATTTATTCAAAGTCCCACTAAAATCAATGACAGCTAAGTAGTGTGGCATCCACTGACAGTCCCTGCAACTTTAATCACTTTAATAACTGAATATGTGACCCCAAGTAAAGAAACTAAAAATTGTTTAATGTTGTATGACTATTGTGGAAAACTTTTTTAGACAGAAACGTGACTTTTAAATTGCAGTTTAGAAATAAATGCTAATGAAATCCCGTGCTGTCTACCCTGTGATAATTTTTTCTTGTTAAAAGCTTGTTCTTTTTTTAACTTAATAAGCACTTCGCTAGTCTAAGCACATTCACTGTTCAAAGTTTAAATTTATAGTTGAAATAAAAAGAGAGGTCGCTTACCAGTAACCAGAATTCATTGAGACATTAATTCTTCATGGATATTCAAAACTAATGAGCTACTTAGATGTCCTTTCAGTTAAGACCAGTCTTATATCTTTGCAATGGATAAGTACATAGAGTACAGACTGATTGTGCTACTTTCAGTTTCCTCTCAACCTTAGAAATAAAACACAGGGAAGTTCCAAAAATTCTGAAGGAAAGCAAGTAAACAAAAAGAAAACATAAATGTTAACTATACATACATATAAAAAAACCTGCTTATTGGTAAATACCTCTTTTTCTCTTTTTGAGTGACAGTGCATAAGTATAGTTTTTCACAGTGACTGTAACACTACACCAGGCCACTAAGTAGCTGAGGCCCTGGAGTCTTCTGTACAAACCACTCTAGCACTTCTTTACCAATATATATAGGTTAAGAGTAATGTTATAATTAATGGTGAAGGTACGGATGGAGCTCCGGTCAACCTCATCTGCAGTATTTCAACTATTTCTTAAAAATGCTGTGTGTTCTGGAGGAGCACTCTGTAGTAACAGCAAGAGATTCATCTTAGCAGCCTGATAGCAAATTTTGACACAGTCTGCAACTGACTTCAACAGGCTGTGTGGAAATGGCTGAACTGTTAAACCCTTCAGAAAACACACATGGATAGCCTCAAGCATTTGAATGTGTGAATATAGAAGCAGACAACCCCTGGCATAAAAGTGTATTAAAAAAAAAATCTGCTTTAAAGGCAGAACACCAGAAATAAAATTTGGAGATTAAATAAAACCTGCTGATTAAAAAGTACAGTTCTACTATGATTTCAGGCAGAAAATGAAAAAGGTAATTGATAAGAACATATGTATCTCCTGCAAAAGCCACTGAGGAATTGGCCTTGACGAGATGAGAAGTAGTAAACACCAAGCCCAAGACCGTAATGAGGCTAAGTGATAGTTCAAACTCTTCTAGCCTTATGCAGATATTCCATAACAGCTTTAATAAATGATACATAAGGAAAAATAAAAAATGGTAAGAAGCCACATAGATCTCGTTCTCAGAATGCATAGCATGTGGGTGCTGGATGGCTTGAATACTTGAAGTATTCCCGCCTCTTTCCATAAAAAAAGCTCACAGATGACAAAAAAAAAGCCAACTAGACAGACACCGCTAAATCGGCAAGATCCCTGCCAGCTTCACAGTGCTGACAGATGGGGTTTCAACCCCTTCACTTACAAGCAACAGGCTGGCTGCCACCACAAGGGCTCGTGATGGCATTTTCAGTGGGCTTGATCCAGGAGAAATAAGCCAAATCATTTACAGGAGCTAAAGGAGGTCAGAATAAGTAATCAGTGTAGTTTTGCTAGGTGAGACCTTAAAGTTTTGGTACTACTGTGCATCTGTGGCCTAAAGTGAAAAATATTTTTGTTGAAATTCCTTCCAAAAACAATGCCAAGACAGATACCCCAAAAGATGTTAAACAGACCAAAATAAAAATAGGAAGGACCACAATTTTCAAAAGCACATGCATTGTCCTAAATCTCTTTTGTGTAAGTACATAGTACATTAAGTACTACTTTTATTAGCAAATGACGTCATGTAAAAACAACTACTAACAGTAAGAAACATCAATGTTAATATGCAAATTCCAAGATATTTTTCAAAACAATTTTTTCCATTTCTAGAAAAATAAAACAAAAAAAACCCCAAACCCTCTTTTCGTGAACAATCTGTTTGAGATGAGTATGATTTCACTCACAAGTACTATTAAAAAAATATCTTAAATGTATTCTCAAAATGAAAATTGTTTAAAATATTTTTCCATGTACTTCTAATACCCATGCCAAATGGGGTACATCTCGGCTGTGGATGAAGTGTCTCTAAGCAAACTTAAGTATTTTTAGAAAAACATTGGAACAGTTTGTGTAAATAGACTACTATGGTTGTGCAATATGGTCTCATACTGGATTATTCTGAACTCCTCTGGAAATCCAACCCAGGTTAACATTGATTATTAATATCAACCAGATTTAAGAGCAAGCTTGCAACTTTAACTCTCCACAACAGGATGTGGCTTGAGTTCTTTTTTTTCACCTACCTGTTACCCTACAGCTATGCGCACAAGCTCTTCCTACTGTAATTGAAGCAGGATCCTGGAGACTGAGTGGTAAACGATAAAATGTGCCTTTGTATGTAGAAGAGGAGTGTTTCTGTGCCAGCAGGTGATTGCCACGTGCAGATCCGCGATTGCCTAAGTCCTGCTGACATGTATACACACCACCACATAAATTGACTCCCCCTCCCTTGTTAATACACATGTAAAATCCATGCCAAATAACCTTGTAAAAAAATACAGTTTAACTACAATACAAATAGGCATTATTTCTCCTACCAGTGAACTACAACCATTCCTGCTTCACAATATATCATGTTTAACAGTGCACACTACTCAGCAACTTAACCCATGGTGTACCAGCTTTTGCAGGAGCATCTTTTACGAAGCATTCTTCAGCTACACCTCATCCCATGCTTATTTTCTCACCTCTCCTAGATCTATCTAGTTTTCTCACCTCTCTCCTTTGTCTCCAGCGCCCATTTGCTGTCGTCTCTTACACTTGCTCTTCACGGACTGCATTTTCTCTTCTATTTCATAAACTCTGAAAACTTACCTCTTCTATGAATGCTATTACTGAACATGCCACTTTGTATTTTTTCTGTACCTTATCATGCCACACTACATTTATTGATGCACAAATACTAAATCTAATTTGAAGCAGGGATTTTTGTAACTTTTTTATCCTGTGATGTAATTTTGTAAACTGCCAAGTACATATGCATTACTAAGTACATAAACAGTAACAAAATCCAAGTGAAACTTCACAGAAATGTAGGTAGTCAGATGCAATTAACAAACTGGAACTTGGCCAGGACAAGAGAGCATCCTTGCTCTTGTTAAAGTGCCAACTGATCATATAAATGGCTTGGATGAGCCAAAATCATGAGTACATAAATACATACTTTAAATGAAATTTCCAAACACAGCACACCATGATCTATCACTTTTTAATTACCGAGCATACCTGTTGGGGTGCTAGAGCCTCATTAGCAAACACCTTCTCAGGGCTACCTCCCACTGCAGTTTGCTGTAGCCCGAGACGCAGGAAGTGAAGGTCATCATTTAAATTCCAGACAAAGAGATTGTAAAGCAGCACATTCTGCCTGAGATGTGGGGTTTCTGTGACCACAGCTAACCAGCAGCTCTCCACTGAGTTTGGCAGTACAATTAATTTCATTAAATCAGTGGAAGTCAGAAGAAATGCTCAAAAACAGGGCTGGAACTTCCAACTGTCAAAAGCTCTTCTGTATAAGTTCAGTAACGTAGACATGAAAAGGTTTGATACCCATTGTAATATTGTACTATATTTATTTGTTTGATAATCATCTGGCCACCACATCCACCAGAATGGACTGAACTCAACAGACACTTGTTACCTCTCCTGCACAGGAGGAGGGCTCCATCCCCAGCACAACACCCTTTCCTGTGGCAACTCCTGAACTGTAATTCAGCCACACAAAATCTTTCTTGAGGCACCTGCAGCTCTTGACAAAAATTGCAAGTATATTGCATTAACACAGACTTTTTGCTTTTATTATCACTCAATTCTCATTTTCCATTATCATGCAGTTGGGTTTCACCACCACTTTTTTTTAACCTTGCTGAGTTGCCTTCCACGACTGAAGTGGCTAGTTACTGGCAAAGAAACACAGAACATGGACACAGCATATTTGTCTGAGTTTACAGCCTAGTCAGTGCTCTTCCAAAAGGAGAGCAAAAGTATCAGATCCCTCTTTAACCTGTGCTGCTGCACTGAGATCTTACTCAGCAATGGGATGGCATTCATCAAACCTTCAGTCAAATTCCTCCTATACAGTCAGACTCCTCAGGTATACACATCATGGCGTGTTACTTAAAGAAAGGAATCCCAATCCAGAGTGTCCAGATGAAGGTGTAACAGGAACTTGTACCAAAATTGTGAGAGACTAATACAACAAAGCAGAGGAGCTATTAAAATAGTCCGAGAGTGAAACCATTGAATAGTTTGCTTATTAAGAAAACACTGCAAATGAGATGAACAGCTGACCCCTTCCTCTGTTTAGGGTCTCTCTGCTGAAGGCATAGTAACACTAAGAGATATTTAACATGATCATAACCACTCATTTGACAAAGCTTTCAGTATACATCAGGAAAACACAAGGAAATAAGCCAAGGGGTTGAGATGCAGACAGACGGAATCAGCATCTCTGGATTCTTAGCTCTCATTTAACAAGAGGGAAATACAGTTCCCATCTTCGTATGAAACAGGACTTTACTGTTCCACCTGCATTCAGACAGACTAAAACACCACCTCAGAAGTGCATGAACTTTCCTTTCTACCTCTGTAGGGAAATAATCGAAAAGCACACGGGTGACCCTTTAAAAACCGCTGCTACCAAGTGCCTCACTGCCGAAGAATTTACCATATCTTTTTATATAAGGCACTTGTCTATTGCATACCAAGGAGAGGTTTATTTCATCATGAGTAGCTCCCTTTCAGAAAATACAGGAAACTGAAGAGCATCACAACAATCTTTTCCTCTGCTTTTCACTGCTACACATTAGCTGTTGCCACATTTATTTCTATTTTTTTATCTCTAGATCACTGAGCTTCTACTATTGCAGCACTTACAGACTAGGAAATTCATTTCCCACTGCTGCCGAATACATAAAATACAGACTTTTCCCACTTTTTTACATGCTTATACTTAAAATTAAAGAATAAGCCAATTTTTAGAGTATTTTTTAATTTCAGAAAGTTATTTGGGGTAGTAATTTTAAAATGTGGCTTTCATTTTCATGCTCATAAAATACATCTGTTATGAAAATATTTAATAGCAAGCTGCTGCCTAATTAGATGACTTAATGTAGCAAAATTCTGTATTTAAAACAACTGCCGAAGAAGATCAAAATCAGATTTTTTTTCCTTTCTTTGCTATGATGTGCATTTTTTAAAATTTACATTATGCACAGAAAAAAGAGTTGCATGATAAGACCATGAATTCACATTTGTTCTCCTTTATAATGTTTGTAAGTTAACTGGAATGCTTACAGCTTGTTCGCTTTTTTGTTTTTATTCAGAAGTGACATTTATAAGCCAATAACCCAAAGCCTATTACTGAACTCTTTAACAGCATATGATAGGTAGACGACCTAGCTGCAGTGTGATTAAATAATCTAACTGCTAGATCAATGAATGCAGCATGAATTAAAATGGCTGCAAGCTTCTCCAAGCATAACATTAGAGATCCAAAGAAAGGTTGCTCTTACTTTTTATTTTACATTTCAAAGAAAATGTAACCATTTATTTAAAAAAATATAAATCCATGTTTTCCTGACAGAAATAGTAACAGTATTGTTCCAACATACGATGACTAGCCCATATTTTTTTATTTTCAAAGATCTGACTACATTTTGCCATTCTCATACTGAGTAACCTCATTCTAGGAAAAAGCAATCTCTGCTCAAGAAACACAATGATGCTAAGATCTGGTCCAAAGTGAACTGTTAACTCACGTGTGAAGATAATGAATGTTAATTTAGAATAATATTCTTTCAACTCCAGGGTTGGTTTTTTTTCACATAATCAATCAGGCCTGAGAATGTGTGCATGCGCTCTCTCCTGCGCTCTCTCCCTCCGTTACTCATACATAAACATTTCACTACATATTCTCATTCCCAGAAAATCAGGAGAAGAATTTCTGCAGGTGTAAACTAATGTCGCTTCACTAAGTCAACAGTGCTGCACCGAATTATGTTAGCAAAGACACTGGTCCTCTCTCAGGCATCCCGTGACACGTGTACCTCGCCTTTCACTTCACATACATTTCAGCCAAACTCTCCCTTTCTTCCTTTCATATGTGCATCTCCCAGCTCTTATTTGCACTCAACAGACAACCACTATGGCCTTTCATTAACTCCCCCTCAAGGTCTCTTATCTCCATCAAGTACCATGCGGCCAGGCAGGTGTACATGGCTCTTTTCTGCAACCAAGGCAGGAGCTCTCAAGTAAATACCAGAAGAGAAAAAGCACTGCAGTGGGAGGCTGCAAGGCATTCGGGGCGGACAGAACAGGCTTGACCTAAAAAGGAGCAGGTTTTAACATTATTAGATAAAATGTTCGCTTATTATAGTAAAGAGAATTTAAAACATTGCAAAATGGAATAAATAAAAAAATGTATATACCTGTAAAAGCAGAAACCATGATCTAAATGATTACTGGTTGTGAACTAGTACGGAAAAAAGTATTCTACAGCTTCCTACCTCAGAAAATTGGCTGATTTTTGGCACCTTTTTAGGAGACATTTAGGATTGTCAGTGCTGGTGACAAGACTCTGGATTACACGACATGCTAGTTTGACCAAGAAAGGCAGTTCTCGTGTAAGAAGAGCCAAGTGGAAATTTGGACACCATCCCTTCCCAACACTGTAACTGCTTATCCACTAACTTGGCAGAGCAAACCACGTTGGGCTTCTAGGCTCCTTGATGCACCTGTACTCTAAGCATCTGCGTCACCAATTAGCTTTAGCTGATTATCAATACTTCCTTTGCCACTGTAAGGGACAAAAATAATTCCATGTTATTGAAAGCTATGTGTCTTCAGAAATTAGTGCTACAAGTTAGGCTTATACTTGGATGACTTGTAAATTGGTTATTTTCATAAAGCTTTTAAAAACTATTGAGAAAAATAATGTTAGCATGGATTAGAAAACCCAACAGAACTGGCACCTGGAGATACTTGACTGATAATCTACATCTCCTAAAAGCTACAACTTGAATAACAAGAGGAGATCTCATCTCTGGAATCAGGGAGGAGCTAGGAATATGCTTCCAGTTAGGAGGTTTTATCAAGAAGTCTTCTGGGAGCCAGTGGAGTGGAAAGTACACAGGAACAGGAAGAACCCCTTTCTTACAACAAATATTTCCTGTGAGTCTGTTTACTTCAGGTCAGTGGAAGAAGTCACTGCTACAAAACTGAAAGACACAATTACAGACTGAGAGTGCCCATGTTTCTCATTCTGAAATGCTTCCAGGTATGCATCAGCACTCTCCTTCAGAAAGATATGTCAGTGAAATCTTTTTTTAACAAGCAAGCAAGCAAAAAAAATCAAACAAGACTTTAATATGACAGCTTTTACACAACCTGACATTACATTCTAGTCAGTCTGATAGGAGGTCAGACACCCCGAGTTACCAATGAGCAAAGTGTACATCCCTTCTCACTTTTACCAAGACCAAGAGAAGTTTTCAGAAAGCTATTTTGATTGATGAGAAAAAGTTTAGATTTTTCTTTTTAATTAGCAAATGTTAGTGTCAATGCCAAGTAGTCAGTGTGCCGTATTACCGTCAAATATCAGCTTGCACATGATGACTGCCACAGAAACATCCAGCTTCCTGAGAAAAGAATCATGCAGTCGGTTCTTAAGAACAGCCTGAAGTCTCAACTGTAGTTATATGAAGCTAAAAATAGTACCAGTCTGGTTCCTGTGAAAACAACTAGTAACAAGAACAAGACTTTGCTTTTTGTTAATATTGAAAGGAAAAAAGTTTTCTCAGATTTCTGAACTGCATAATAAAGAATAGAAGCACAAGGTGAGGAGAACATTACTTTTTCTAGGACTGCCAAGATTTTGCAGGTAAATGCTGAAGGACAGGATGAGTCAAAGTAATTTTCAGAATTCACAGGTTTTAATTTATGTTCTGTGACACAAACAAAATTAAAATCATGTGATTATCAGAATTGCTTTCACATACATGACTCCCATAATTTTGAAACTATGTTAAAATTCTCGGTTTCCTCCCATATCTGTTTCTGAGCTTTCCTAATGTACAAATAAACCTTTGTTCTCATAATGGTCTCAGCTTTTCCATTAAGAAACCTTATATTCCTTCTTTTACAAGTTTACTATTTATAATTAAGGCCTTCTGTAACATACAGGTTTTAAGATATACATAAATGTTAAAAGTCACTAATAGAAAAATGTTATCCACCTTTCCTCTGTTCTTTTAATAGATACTGTAAATTCCTACAAAGACTAATGTACATGTAGGAAAAGGGCCTTAACTTCAACAGGAACAATCATCAATGTAAAATTTAGCTTGTGCAAAAGTCTTTTTAAAATAACAATAGTGATACTGTTGATATTCAAAAGGCATGAAAAATGCCTACGAGATATTGCATACTCCAGTAGAAGAATAAAAAAATCTAATATTACATAAAATTATATATGCAAAACACATTGTAACTGTGTTCTTCCTTGAATGTTGGAGTTGTATATAAAGTTTTAATTTTAAAAAATATTTTATGAGAATAAACTCGATCCATCAGTATGCTCCAAAGGCCCATGCATTTTTATGTTTGTGGGAAACAAGTGTTTATATGATCAAGGCCTCCATCATTATATTAATATTGGTAACAATGAATTCTCTGCAGTGAACATCATCAGTTTTCATCAGGGAACAATCAGTGGCCTGTGATTACATTTTATGAACTAGCAATTCTTTTGTTTTGATTTTGCACAATTTTGAACCTGAATCTTAATTGGTTGGGGAGAGGGAATGACACATAAATACTGGGCTTAAGCTTGTCCCCGAAGTCAATGACTGCTCAGAAGACACTGATCTCAAAAACCAACCAAAAGGAAAACTGGAAGAACAAAAAACCCACCATTTTGAGGTAAAATTTCCACTTAAATTTGTGCATGTGAATGCACGCGCTGCAATGTTACACAGCAAGTTTTATTTTACTGGCAATGACACCAAGAAAATAGTAATAAGGCACTAAGAGTCAATGCAGACTTGGCTGCTACTTGGTTTTTGACTTGAGAAACATCTGTAATTGTAAACAGGTATCTGTAGCGTGAGATCCTCTCTTACTGAACGCATAAACGTTGTGTGAGACTTAACAGAAAACGATGATAGCGTGCTAAGAAAGATAAACCTCTCGCTTCTCAGATCATGTCAGAGATTTGTCGAGCAATAAACATATCTTACATCCCTTTATTTTTCACCGTATATTATTTCTTTGGGATTATGCTAATCATTTTCTCTCAACCTCATTTTGTTTCACTTCATTGCTTTTCCAAAAGGTTCCAATAAAACCTAACGCTAGAAGATAAGCATTGCTCTGCTAAAATTAGTGAACTAAGTACCATATCCCCTGAGTCACTGCATACAACTCCCATCCACCGATCTAAACGACCAGATAATAAAGCCATGCTGTAAGTGCACGAGATCAAAGTACAAATACTCGCTTTCCAAAATGCTGCTTTTGAGTACTACACCCACTAGCAGACTCCTACTGTCTGTAACCAAAACATTAGCTAAGTTAGAAGCATTAAAATCATATACTTGAATGTAAGGCAAGTTGGTTTCATGTTTAACATACTAACAAAGGAAAAGAAAACGAAGCATAGGAGAAATGAGGTAAACAGCAATATGTTTAACTCTCCTTAAAAAATTACTAGATGTCATATCAATAGCATCCTATTATAGACAAAAATGAATTAACGCAGTTCTTTGCATGCAAAAAATGCAACTTCTACAGAAAGGGTGAATGGGATGTTACTGGTATTTTTGTAGGTATGCTTGATTTCATTTTGTAACCAGTAACTGGATTTTAACTCTTCAGATTTCACTGTCTCTGGTGCTAAAATTATTTGTTGAGAATTAGTTTTATATCCTACTACAATTGTGAGTAGTATGAAGTCATAATCATTAATTCACAGTCATTTAATCTGCAATTATTTAATGTTTGAATTTAACACTGTATATAGCATAAAGGTATACACAAAGACATTCTGACTGTTGGTACGCCAGTAACAACAGTTTACTTACATTTTTAAGTATTTTTGTAACTTTGAAATATGATGGTCCAAATATATGGCCATTTTAACCAATAACGTACTTGAAACTCAAATTACGTGTCTCTATACTCTCACAGCAGAAACTTCTGCACTTTAGTAAATCGGAAAGTGAGAGACTGGAAGAAAATCAAAACCAGTCTTTTTATACACAAACCCCTCAGTAACTACACTTTGGATTTATCTATGTGGCACAGCTATAGGATCAGGCTCTGACAGGATATTACCAAAGCCGGCTGACCTAAAATTAGACACCATGAGCTTTAACTTGGGTTCAGGGACATGTCACAGTGTTTCACCACTGTGCCTGCTGTCGCCTGCCCACAAGACTAAAAGACCCTGTTAGTCTAAAGGAGAAAAAAACAGAAGAGAGTCGTAAAGAATATGAATGAAATCTTACTAAAACATAAGGAAAAAATTAGCCTCTAGCATAACTTATGATTCAAGTTAGTTCACCCTTTAATAACTTGTGTATTTAAAGAAATTGATTGCAGCCATCTTACATCAAAAAGCATTTCAAGCTAAATGTGTGTGTTAGCATGCCTTCAGACACTCGGTGAAACAGCAGAGTTGGAACAAGCATTTTATTTACTCCTTTTGAAACATAAATAATGCCAAAAAAATCCATTATGCTGTTACTTGTCTAGTTTTACCCCTAAAAAAAAATTCTTCGTATGATTCAAGATTCACAGTTTAGTTAAAAATAAATAAATAATATGACAGAGTTCAAGCTTGCTCAACTGATGGCAGACATTGGTTTAAACAGATGATAAAAATATGTTTAAAGATTAGAACTGAAAATACGGGGGGGGGAGGGGGGGGGGAAAGCTCAACCCAGACCTCGTGTGGTAAGGAGATGCATGCAGAGAGGCCTCTTAAATCAAAGAGCTCCGTGTGCCACAGGAGCTCACCCGTTCACGTTAGAGACCACAGTGTTTATTATTCTGTACACAACCACTCTGGTATCTATCAATCTACTGCCAGCTACCTCCACTACACCCAGGAATGGAAGTTTTTTTGGAGAAAAGTTATTTTCCACCATTTAAAGACAAATTTGAGCTTTACTTCACGAAAATGTTTTCCACGCTTGTTTTGCATTTTGTATATATGACAAGACACTTCCACCACTGCCGAGTTTGCATCTTTATACTGCTCTGAAAATCACTGAAAACTTGTTTTAGGAATGAAAGAGTTAACTCATTAAGAAAATCCTGCAAAATGGAATCATTGCGTCATCTTACAAACTACCTATTTTGCAGGGTATATTCTCCCAACTGGCAGATTAAACCTTAGAACAATAACCCAATTATGAGCTAAATTTACATTCAACTGATCAAAAATCACCCAGAACCTGACAAGAACAATCTTTGTTCACAACATCTTGCACAAGCAACACTGACAGACTAAAATATATGAGCTATATAAAAGATGACTTATGTTGCGCTGCCCAGCTACCAAGGGCACCACGCTCCAAGTACTATGTAAGTACCACGGGAGTGTTCATCACCTCCCGAGACCAAAAAAACTCAACAGAAACCAACACAAAAAACCCCTGCAGGTAAAGAACATGATCAGACATTACCTCATAAACAATCAGTGCAAGAAGGTTGGTTAAAGAAAGTTGTGTTGTATGGAAGGAAAACCACTCCAATTAATAAAATCAGTGGTCAGAATTGAAAAGAAATACATCTATTTACTGGACAGACATGGGTAAAAGAATTGTTCCAACGATTCTGAGCTAACTGATTTAGATCTAACTGATTTAACAGAAATAAAAGTCACCCACATTATGTCATTCAGGAAAGTAAACTCTCGTATGTATCAGGTCAGTAATTTTAAACAACTCCGCATTTTATGAATCAAGTTCATCACTGGTATGAGCCACATATACTTTGGGTAGATTAATTTTGTTTGTAGTTGGACTTAGCATTTGTAACAACCTACAACAGGGATAAAAGGCTTATATTACTGACATGTCACTCTGGAGCTAGCTGAAAACCCTTTAACCAATTTAAAAGGACAATCAAAAGTTTGCTCAAGACATCTTCATCACCACCCAGTTCCCTTTTTCAGAACTTTTATCCTGGACAGGTTCACTGTCTGAAGTCCTCATACACTTCCAGAGCTAAATGCTCTAGAGAACTGTGGAAGGTAGTAACTATGAAAACTAGTCACGGGTGGGTCCAAGATCTGTGAACAAGTCTCCTAATTCCAAAATTTCTCCCAGATCTCAGATTGTGTGTAATGAGACAATTTTCTAACAAACTAGACAATGCAGACATTTATGAAGGGGTTTAAATATCTAAAATTGAGAAAATATCTTCAAGTGTTGCCTTTTACCTACTTCTTTTTTTAGTGTTTAATCCTAACTCAGAGATAGCAGCTAGAGTATTTCAACTGTCCTCAAGCAGCGCCTCACTGATAGAAATGCACAACAGTCCAGATGTAGCCTAAGTCACTCCAAAGGTGAGTTTGAAGCCAAATTCATTGTCCAGCTCCATTGTTTTCTTCTTCAGAAACACCACATCACTAACAGCACCCAGTATATAACCCAGGTTATATTTACCCACAAGGTGGAAACGCTGAGCACGCTCCACAAACTTTCACCATCTCATTTGCTCTTGAGATGATGTTAGGTTGAAAAGATGACCCAGGCTCTTTCCCTGCAGAAGCCTTAAGACTTTCCTTCAACAGTCCCTTCTAGTCTTTGATACAAGGGCTAGTGGGGCCCCCAGGCAACCTGAACATCAGCTGAATATAAACCACCTACTACATACGTACAAATAGTATGGATACACAGCACCAGATTACAGCAGTCCCCCCCTATTGCACAAACAGCAATTACAGTAATTAAATTCTTGTTAATTCTGTATTGTTCAATTTTTCCTGAAAAGTTAAGTAGTATTGTTCTGGCTCACAATACATAAAGACTAAGACAAACTATTAAAAATTTTAGTTCATCATGAAAAAACTCATTTTTTTTACTTTTTTTTTTTACACTTACATATTTAAAAATAATAGCTGTTAAGTGCTTGCTTAGATTAAAAAAAAATCACCCACATACCAGTTTAACTGGGATGCTAAATTACTGCTATAAAGCTCCAAACTGGAAGGAGAGCACCTTGTAGGACACCACCCAAGTCTTAAGACCCCCACCCAACATCCACACCCCCACACCTCCCTTTCACTGCTGACTTCATCACTAGGTAATTTCCACCACACTATCCAGCTCATGAGATGGACTAGAAGAGTCATTTTGCTCACTGGGTCCTTTGCTGCTGAACTCGATATGAACTATCAGTTGCAGATGACTCTTCTTGAGGGCACCACCATTCATAGCACAATCAACAAACAGTCATCAACACAGTAAATTTTTTCCCCTCTCATTAAAGCCAAATTCACCATCAGAAAGACGAAGTGCTCTCTGTTTTATTACCTAGCCCATGAACCACTCCCTTCCCCATACAAACATCTGGTCAAAGCAGAGAGGGTTTGTTTAGGCATGGAAAAACTGGAATTAAACATAAATCCACGGCTGGGAATTATTTTGTGAGTACTTTCACTTTTCTACGAAACAGCGGTCAGCAAGTGGTCTATTTCCCTAAAGGCTTTCTGTAGCCATGCAGAATGGCTGATAACAAAATAAAATAAAAAGTAAATAAAAAAATGTGGAGATAAGCCAGATCCTTCACGCTGAAGGATGAGGCACTAGAAAAACTCACGGGACTGCAACCTGAACCACAGACTGGCACTTCCACCCTCCCAACACCTGTCTCAGTGATCACCCTTAAAGAATTAAACAATTTCCTACAAAGAGCAGCAACAAAACTGCAAAAAAATAATCAGCATCACTAGGACAAGAAAGTGTTTTCTGCCTTCCGTCCTTCCCACTGCAGTAAGATCTTCTCAAAACTACAACAAAGTGTTACTCCTAAAGCACAGAGAGCGTGGCAGATGCTCCCAGGGTGTTAAAATACCCAACTGTACAACCAACCGGCACCAAACTGAACAGTTTTTCACCTCTTTTCCTCCTCTCAAGCCACCCCAGCTCCAGCCTTTGTAAAGTTCTGTTTGCCACGTTCGCAGAAGACAAAAAAAAAAACCCCAAACAAAGTCTGATGCTTTCAGGATCAGCCCCGACAGACACACGAAGTTTTCAGAGTCCTTAACACCAGCATTTTAGGGGGGGCCTGATTGGGAAGGTCAGGAAAGCGTTCCGGAGCTCCCCATCGCCCCGACCACGGAAACCCCACACCCACCCCCTAGGAAGGAGGGGACACAGACAGGCCCCGGGCAACCCCTGAGGCACGGGGAGAAGGAGAACACCTCGCAGAGTGAACCGAGGGGCGTTCTATGGAAACATGCTGCCGGGAACACNCACACACACACCCCCACACAAAGCAAGCCCCAAAACCAAACCCCCCCAAAGCAAGCCCCTCAGCAGTTCCTATTCTCCCGAAATCCGCCGGCCGAGCGCGGCGGGGCTGCGGGAGGGCCCCTCTGGGAGCGGGGGAGCCGTTTCCGGAGGGCGCGGGAGGGCCCCGGCCCGCAGGCAGCCGGGCTCCCCGCAGGCCCCTCGCCCGCAGCGGGGGGAGCCGGACGTAGAGAGAGGAGGATTCGGCCCCTTTCCCCCCCCGCGCCCTACCCCGGAGCAGATGGGCGGGCGAGGAAGGCGCCCGGGCCATGCCGGGGNCGGCGAGACCGGCCCCGCCGCGGGGGTGGCGCAGCCCGCCCGCAGCCGCCCGGGGGAGGAGGGTCGGGGCTGTAAATTCGCCCCTTTCCCCGTCCCCTCCTCTGCCCCCCCGCGGGGAAGGGGAGCTGTGGCCCCTCTCCCGGCCTGCGGGACCCCGCCGACTCTCTCCTATGGAGACTTGGCGCTGTCGAGCAGCTTCCATTACTCGGGCCAAGACCCGTCCTCCAAGCAGACACCCCCCACCCCAGCGAGCAAACGAAGGGGAGGCGGGTGGGTGTGTGAGAAAGGAGAGAGGGGAGTGGGAGACGGGGAGCAAAGCTGTCTCCCCGCGCGTGGTCAGAGAGCGGGGCTGGGGGGGTGGCAGGGCTGAGGCCGGGCCGCGCCACA
>VZRW01011828.1:0-59110 GCA_013398125.1 Aegotheles bennettii | reverse complement strand
TGGGGCAGGGGGAGGTGGGCGTCTGGGGCAGGGGGAGGTGGGCATCTGGGGCAGGGGGAGGTGGGTGTCTGGGGCAGGGCGGCCACTGCTCCGGCCGCAGCAGCTCAGTTGGGGAACGAGTTTGCTTGTCAGAAACCTGTGCAGAACTGCTGCCGGCAGCTCGGGGTGCAGTGGTGAGGGGTCCAGCCATCTGCTTGCTGGCAAGGTTGTGGTGAAAGCAAGCACACAGGTAATGCAGTGCTAGAAAGGAAACGTGATAAAGTTCCTTCCTCTCGAGCAGAAAGTACTTCCCGTGGGAACACACGGGGCCGTGGGACACGATCCGGACAGTGCCGCCGTGGGGTGTGCACGATTTGCCGGTGCCATTGCCTCCCTTGAAAGGGGCTTGAAGAGCAGGAGAGGCTGTGTAACCAGAAGCACAGTTTTGCCGGAACAAGAGGCATCCAGGCTAAGAATGCAACCTACTGCCAGGAATTAAAGGGGATATCAGGCAGGTTCCTGGGGAAGAAGGTCCTTGCAGGTTGGAGACACACCAGCCACAACTCGGGAAGTACCTGCGCTGAAAGCCATTGAAGCCTGGGACATAAACCCCTGGGTCTCTGGCTGTTACTGTGTTTCCCAAGGTATCCCCTCAGGTCTGCTACACTTTTTGTGCATGGAGAAGACTGACATTGCATGCAGACTGATAAATAGGTCTCAATTTTCCTTTTAAATGATACTTCTTTTCAAAAGATTGCTCTATTTTAAAATATATGGACAACACAATCCTGTGTGGATATGACCTTTTGTTCTTACCATGCTCTTTTGCTGTTCTCCTGGTTCAGTGGTACAACTAACAAACACACAAGTGAACAAGTACATCATCACCGGTGGGTTCTGGACACCGGGCTCAGGGCTGTGAAAACATCAGTTAAATGCTGCCCTTAGTAGAGCAAGGGGTGTCGTGTCCCCTCCATTGCAGGACCTGAACTCAGTTAATGAATGCACAGCCCAGCCTGCTTCTCCAGGACTGTCTGCCATCTTCCTGGCTGAACCAAACCCACCCACTATGTGCTCAAGTCTTTATCTGGCTTTGTAAGATAGCTGTCTTGCTGCTGGCCCCAACCCACTTCACTCTCTGCTCCACTCCCAGATGCACTGAAACAAAAATGATTTGAATATGTTTCCTGAGAAGCAGGTGTGCTGTGTTGTGATCGTAGAAGTATTAATGCAGAAAATTAGTGTAAATTTTTCGTCAGAATAAAGTTTTATCAACATAGGTTTCTTTGCTGTAAAAAAACCTCAGCAATGCATTTAATGTAGGAAGAAGGGGGAAGGGAACAAAGCCTTAATAACAGGAGGCTCAGGAAATCCACTGAGCTGAAAACAGTTGGAGGATGGGAGAGTCTCGGGGAGAAGCTTATGCTGTTTTTTCCCAGGCATTGAAAAGAAAATACCAGACTCAAGAGGGAGACACAGAGCAGAGAACACCAACAATGTCTGCTGCTCCACGAAGCTGACCAAGGAATGAGTACAGGCCACCCAGAGGTGTTGTGCTTGCAGGCTTGACATGATGAGGATTGAAGTAGACCCCTCAGCAGCCAGGACCCTTCCTCCCTTTTCAACTTCCTTCTCCTCACTATGTCCCTGGCCTTGCAGACTGCCCGTCCAGTGCAGGCCATCCACAATGCTCAGAGGAGCTTGATGAGAAATTATGTGACTTGGTGGGGCCTGAGAAAGTCAGGATATAAATAAAAAAGGTGGGAGGAAAAGTACAGGCAGAATTTCTAAAGACGTCCTGGGATGCTTGTTGTAGGCAGTACATTGTGAGGAGGTGGATCTTTGGTCTGACCCTCTATGGCCAGTGTGAGTGCTTTGTGGGTATAATAACTGATAATAACAAAACCAGAAAAGCCTGCCAAGTATAGATGTAGATTAAGATACAAAATGCATTTTTTTTCACTTTGTTCTGTCTTTACATTTTCATGCACAACTGGGAATAGAGGTTTATCCTAAAAAGTTCACCTGTGAGTAAACTGACATATGTTTATGACATATGACATGACATGTGTTTACGCCAGCATTATGCTTCATGAAAACTGTATGCCTGATTCAGCACAGAGTCTGCCAAAGGAAACTTAGCTCCGTATTTTTTAACTAATTCAAAAACAGAGTGTTTCATACTTTGTGTCATCCCACTGCTGTATTTTCAATTCAAGAGGAGGTACCATAACATATAGTTTTAGCATCAGCTTCCAAGTGTATACCTAATTTATGACTCACAGGTTTGTCCAGTCTTGGTGTAATATCTAAAATAATTTATAGCTGTGCACAATAAATACACAAAACTTAAATTTGCTTTTAGACTGAAATATTTTGTTATTTTATGAGGATGAAGTGACTGGAGATACATCATCTGCCAGAAAAACAGCGATGACTATGAGGAAATAAGTAGTACCTTTTGTTATGAGAATAATTACAAAACTAGAGATTTTACATAAGGAAACATTATGAATGTCTCATGCACTGAGTCAGTTCTTAACAAGCTGCGTTTGACCAGGTTTGGTCCAACACGGGCTTTGAGCTAATTTTTGCAAAGACATTCTGTGTCTACGCTGTGCTTCAAAGCTTTCCATGTTCTAAGTTGGCTTGTTAGCTCCAATGTAGTGCTGGACCCAGGCTAGCTCCATGCGTTCATGTGGCACTTCTCTGGGATTAACACACCCTCTACAACTACCTAAAAGGAGGTTGTAGTGAGGCTGCTGTTGGTCTCTTCTCCCAAATTGCTAATGACAGGACGAGGGGAAATGGCCTCAAGTTCCGTCAGGGGTAGTTTAGGTTGGATATTAGGAAGAAGTTCTTTACTGAGAGGGTGGTTGGGCACTGGAATAGGCTGCCCAGCGAGGTGGTGGAGTCACCGTCCCTGGGGGTGTTCAAAAAACGGGTTGATGAGGCACTTGAGGCCATGGTCTAATGGTCTAATGGTTAGGAATATGATGGGATAAAGGTTGGACTTGATGACCCTGGAGGTCCCTTCCAATCATAATGATTCTATGATTCCAGTAAATAGATCTCTGTTGTGTATAGAGCAGAGACACCCAAATGTCTGAAAGAGGTAATGTGTTATCACTAGTACCAAACTGAAGCTAATAAGCCTTGTTGGACCCAAGCTGCTCATATACAGAGCTACCCAGCTGTGACTCTCTACAGCTTTTCCCCATGCTTCAGATTCCAGGAACACAGTGTTTTTCATGGCATTAGCTCCAGTCTCACACAGCTTATGCCAGTTGCGATGCTACGTAAGAGGCAAAATTGTTTCTGGAACAGAGCTGGTCTTGAATCTAACACACTGCTGGAGCTAAAGGTCCCTACCAGGCTGAAGCTGGCCTGGCATGAAGGCGTCTTGATGTGCTTGCAGCTTTGATGTATCCTGATGTCATCTGCAGCTTAAATAAATCTAGAGATACCACTGATGGGCTGGACAGAGTAGTCATAATTAATAGCAACATTCGTGTCAGTTTTGAACCATTATGGTCAAGATGAAAGCTAATGTAGGAACAAAAAAAAAATCCACATCTGCCATTCTGTGGTTCTGATCACTTATTTGAAAACATCTAAGCATCTTCTATTATCTAGAATTAAATACGATATGTTGGATGAGATAACTTAGTTTTGATCCAGTATCACTGATTTAATTTTTGTTGCATTTTGTAAGGAATGACCTGCTCAAAACCAATTCAGGTCTAATTGTCCTATCGCTAACAACCTTCTTACACTGACGGAACTGGAAGAGAATGCCATGACAGGATAACCAAAGTGCAATGCACAGTGGGACTCTTTGAAATGGTGGGATTTGAAAAGAGTGCTGGGACAATTAGATTGCATATTGTTTGATCTTACAGGATACATATTATGTATAATTCACAACTAATTAATATTTATATATTTTTCCATTTATCTTGGCTAATAGCTGTGTTATGTTCAGCAGATGGCAATGCAATCACTTAAAAGACTTCTCATTAAAAAAATAGAATTTCTTAACACCCTGTTAACTTTAATAAGAATAACGTGTTTTTTTGACATATCACCTGAGTTTACCAGGCCTACTATTCAGAAGTCATAGTTAGCTATTAGCAGAGTAACCAAAATACAGTTACAATTGAAATAGGAACTTTGAATATCCCAAATTGCTAAATTTAAAAAGTTCCACTGAATTGCCTCAATCCTGAATACAAAAATCAAGAGAGTCAGATTTTGACATGCTGAACTGTATGCATGTGTCACTCAGGGCAATCTTGATAATACATTTTGTGTTCAATACCTGCACTTGCTGAATTTTTCACATTGACAAATAAGTCCACATACTTTATTTTTAGTATTTGCATGTTTTATAGCCTCTTCTTAGTGCTGGACTAGAGCTAATTTTGTTCATTTGTTAATATAAAAGGAAAGATTTATCATTCTCATATTTCAGTTCCTATCTGTAGGTCATGCTACTTTTCATCTCAGTTATTTATGTGAACATTTTCTCTTTCAGATGACAACGATATTGCTTTCATTTTGGAAATAATATTGCCTTTGAATGGTTTAGCACTGCTCCCAATAGCTGTTAGAACAGATGTGCAAACACCAGTCTTTCCTTCCTTCTCCTATAAGATCTAGGGAATCAAGTGCCAATTAAATGTGTTACATTTCTCTTCTTTTTTTTTTTTCTTTTTTTTTTCTTTTTTTTTAAAAATAAATCACTGCATATAGTTAAGAAGTATGCACATTCCTTCTCTAAAGACTGTGGCTCAAAAGCACTTCCACATATTTAGGTCTTCTTGGACCATCTCAACCATTTAATGTTTCCCTCAGCAAACATAGAAGGTAATGGGCTACAAATCCTGCCACAAATCCTGCAAGCACTCTCCTGTTTGCAGTGGTTCAACTGTGGTTGAAACTATTAAGTTTCATGTGAATAAAATGCTCCTGTTTTTGTTATTTGATCTCTGAAGTTTGTTATTATATGCAAAATTGCAACCAGAGAAGCAGAGCTTGGGCATAGCCTATGAAACGCACTGAAGTCTCTGGAAAGACTCTCATTTACTTCGGTAACCCTGGGATCAGAACATAGGTAACTTACTTTATTCTGGGCCAAGCAGGATTTCCAAATAATTGGAACTCCAAATAATTTTTCTTCTGATTCCTTCCTGGCTCTGTTCTGTGAGATGTGGTTGCACAGGCCTTAAGACATTTTCTACCTTAGCTCAACTCCTCAAAAAGATGCAGCAACACTAGTTTGGACTATTGGAAGTATTCCACATGACATAAGATCAAGCTAAACATGAAGCGTTGGTATGATTTTAGAGTCTAAGCAAAGCCGCTGGAACTATTTAAACAAAAATAAAGCATGGTGTTACTTTTGCGATCTCTGGATGAAGTAAGCAGAAAAATTGTGGAATGGCAATAAATAGAAATAATTGTGTTTGGAAAATGAATCAGCAGAACTGATGTTATACTTATCATATATTTAGAAGTATTTTTCTAATGGTATTCAGAAAAGTTGCAAAATCGTAGGTGTATGTATAGTAGAGGATAACAGAGTTCTACTCAAGAAGTTTCAAGAAGTTTACAAAAATGTTTAACAGGGATCCTATAATAAACATTAATCAGGAAAGCATTGTAATAATTATATTGTTACTGGAAAAATGTTTGAAATGCCAAAAGGATTCTCGGTTTGAAAATGGGGCAGAGTTTCTCGCAGTCCTCTTATTTAGAATTAAATTCATACTGCTCGATAAGGTAAAAAGACAAATCAACTCACAGAAAATCCTAAGTTTTAATTCTTTTCCTGGACCTATTTGTGTCTATAAGAAAGTTTTGCAGAGGTTTTAGACAAAACATCATATCAATTAGTCCCCTGGGGAAGTAACCATTTACTTACAACGTTGTATTTTCTTCCTAGTACTGAATTACGAGCATACAAGGTGGTGGTGCACACCATACATATGAGGAATAAAAAAAATAATATGTGTCTTCTGGAAGTCAAAGGACTCAAGAGTACTCCAACAGGTGGTCAAAAATATTAGGAAAGACAAAAAAACCCAACTCAAAACACCTCTAAGACCAAGACAAAAATAATTTTTACAAACAGCCAGGAGACTTAGACTGGATAATCTCAAAATATTTTATACACATGTATGGATATAAGAAGAGACAAATTAACCCTTTCTGTCAAGTTGGAAGTACTGTCCAATGCGTATGAATATTACATTCTTGCAGGGATTATAAGAGTAAATTCTTTCCTCCTCTAGGATTTTAGTGACTAGAGGATGAACCCAAAGTATATTTGTGGTAGCACTACGGCTGCTATGCACCTTAATGTATGTGAATTCTGGGTCAAGTGTCCAAAGTTTGTATCCACATTTATATTTTACTGGTTAGTGGGGCCACCTAGGTGACAGGTGTCACTGGTGCCAGTAATGAACTTCTCTTGCCTTTTCATTACCTCAACGAAAGCATTCAAGTCCCCTGATGGTAAAAAAGATAAAACGTAGCAGATTTATGCACACTATTTTAAAGTGTGCAGAACATTAATTTAATTGTTAAACTGTACTATTTGCAAGCATTTTCAGCCTGTGGAACTCCCAGGCTCTGAGAACATGCGGAGGTATCAGCTATTTGTAAGCAATTAACTTGCCATGAAGTAATGGTGGCAGTTTGTCTGAATGTCTTCTCGGAAACAAAGTGTGATAAGGAGCTGTGCCTTTGGAGGATCGGAGTCTTGATTATTTTTGTCGCAGTTACTAGATTTACATGGAACAATAAAGACTGAGAGAATTCAGCTCTTGGGTTCTAGCTTAGTGTTCCTGGGAGTGCAAAATTCAAACCTGAACTCATTATATATGACAGCAATGTAGTTGTATTATCTTCATGGGAATACCTGATCAAATATGATGTTGGAAAACATAAAAAAGACTTTAGAAACTGAGAAGCTCACAAGCTTGCCAAAAGTGTTATAAAGAAATGCTTCCAACCTTTCTCACAGCTGTCCCCTTCTTTAAAAAAAAGTAAAAATAATTTTCTTCCTTCCAGAAGTAAAGAATACAGAGCAGAGTTAAAAGGCCAGAGAATGTATGATGTGGCTTAGTTTAGTAACTTAGAAAGGAGATGGTGGTCATGCTGGATGATTAGTTGAACATGAACTTGTATAGTTAATGAAAAGAGTATATTGTTGCAATGAGTAAGGTAAAGTATAATGGATTGGAGGAGGAGTAAGGAGTTGAAGACCAAATTAAAAACAGAAAGCCTTTGCTGTATTTGAAGCAGTAAGTCTACAGGAAAGTTGTTGTGCTATTGACTTAAGGTTTAGATGGTGAATGTGGACACTGTTCAGAAGCTAAATGAATTTGTCATAGCTGAGGCTTCAAAAAGGTGTAGTGAAGAACAAAATGCCCTCTATAAAGTCTTTGAATAGAAGTTTGGGTTAGATTTTAATCACAGCAACAGCGCTGTCGTATTAGTAAGTAAAATATGTCCCTGACTATTATCTAGCCCTGAAACCAAGCTACACAGCATAGCTTACATTCAGGTGGCTAAACTCTGTTACCTCCAAAATACAGTGTTCTCATCTAAACAGCCTTTTCGGAATAGTGGCTGGCTTGTACTCTACTTGAGTTCTGCATGACCATTCTTTTTTTCCTTCATAAACCGTGTTAACCATTTAACAAAACTGGTGACCACATACCAGTGCCTCTGCTTGGACCTTAGCACTGCTTGGTTTATCAATATAGACATTGCTTCTCTATTCAAACTACCTGCATACCCTGATTTATAGAATTATATGTGAGTTCAGTTATTCCTAAAAATAATTAATCTAAAGGCAACCCTGCAATCAAAGCAGAATTCACATAACAATTACCCTAAACAAATAATTTTGTTAATACTAATGTGAGCAAACTCTTTGCAAAGCAACTACAAGTCTAGCAGGCAATGAGAAATGGATTTGAATGTGCGTTCATGGAAATTCAGTTTAGAGTTACTAGAATTAAATACATCCTTTCTAGTGTCTATTTGTGTGTGAAAGACATTAATTTGTTTACTATTTAGTTGTCATCATAACATACATTTTAAAAAATCTGAAAATTCGTGTTTTGTGTATTGAAGGCCAATGTTTTTCAAGCATTAAAGAACTTTGTCTTTTTAAACAGCTTTTTACACTTGTCAAGACATGTTTGATTTAGCAAGCACAATAATATTGGAACAATTTGTTTAACCATACACATACAATCTATCTTAATTAGCAATGTTTGAAATGTTAAAAATAAATGTATACTAAATAAGTTTCATAACTCAGAAAAGTTAATACAGCCTTAAGCTCCTTACATTCTATTTTTTTTTTAGAAGAACACAATGTAAAAAATGGAAACTGAAAAAGTAGGGCTTGTAGTAATAGCAACAGCTGTCATATATTCATTTTTGTCTCAGATATTAAAAATGGTTAAATAGAATTGATTAAACTTTTCCTTAGAGCTGCTCTCGAAAGGAAGCAGCTATGACAGATTTCATCCAACAAATTACGTATTTTTTAAAATTGAGGCTTATAGTGAAAATGCTTGGCATTATTATATAGTATTCCAACTGTAGTATAAAATAGAGAGGGGATAGTGAATCTCTACTTCTCTTTGTCATATTAGAGCCATAGAAGCCATCTGCACTCCAAAAGATTATTGATCAGTATGTCTGTGGTTTACAGGAACATATTTGTGAATTCAACAATAGAAGACAGATCATACTGATTATTTCTGTTACACAGAGGTATTGGTGATCTTTTCCTAGTCTGCAGTTTATTTTTGGAAAATAGTTCTTATTTTCAGACAGTCTAAATATGCATTGTGCTAGCATTTAGAAAGCACAAGAAGTTATAAGTTAATATCACTGGAATTCAGGAAAGTAGCAGTGGAAAAAAAAGGAATATGATCCCCAACATCTTGTTCTGAAGACATCAAGTAATATTGTCTCCATCTCTCGTCTATTAAGGCCATGAAGATTGTAATATTTAGATATCTAAATAGAGGTATAACACGTTTAAAAATCATATTGAATTCTTGTGGCCGCGAACAAATGTCAAACCTTTAAACATGGTACAGAGGCAAAAACATGGTACATAGGCAAAGAGGCACTGAGGAAATTCATTTTACAATGCCATTTTAAAATACTTTACTTGCTGAGAACCATTTGTAAATGTTTAGAATTTTGGCTGCTCTTTTCAAAGTGTAGTAAGAGTCCTTGTAATGATAAAATTTGTAAGTGTAACTCTCAGAGTCAAAAATTAAAATGAATCATGAATGATGCCTTATGCTTTCATGTTTCCATTACATCTGTACTGTTGGACCCTCTGTTAAGCCACACTCTACATCTCTAAATTCAGAGGGAATTTAAAGCCCCTTAGAAGTCAAGAAAATTTAGCTTGAATGAGGCCTTTAGAGTTGTTCCTTTTCTTCTGTTTACATTGAAACCTAAAAAAAATTGTCTCAGAATTTTGGAGATTGTTTTTACAGGCATGCATACAAAAGAGAAACAGGAGCCCACTTTTAATATTTTACAAAAGTGATCTAGCAAGGCAGAACAGGAAACTATTCTTTTTTTCTGGCAAACTCAATAAATCACTCTCATTTTACTGAGTTTCAAAGTTTGCTGAGTTTCTGAGTTGCAAGTGAACTGGAGCCTGCTTATTACCTTGAGAAGTTTTTGTAAATGCTAAAATGAATATGAGAAGAAATAAACCTCTCTCTAATGTAACATGAGCCTAATCCAAATTCCAGTGAAACCACGTGGACAGAGTGCTCTGATTTACACAAAGGGAAAGAGATCACATACATCGCTTATACAGCCCATGCTCGACCAGAACAGGAGAGTGATTCTTAAAGGAGAAAACAGGCACATGCCCACACATTTGGGGAGAGTAGTGTTCATTTTCTGTCTCTTATAGAGTGGTGTTGGTGACAGCCAGGAAAGTGAGGACAGGAAGTACCTGAGACCCTGCTCAGCTAGAGGGATCAGCAACAGCAAAGTCAACAGAGGCACACCAAGAAAAAGAGAGGCCAGAAAATTAATGTGTTTTTCACCAACCTCGTTCTCTTGCTTATTTTTTTCTCATTCGTCTCTTTTCCTTACCACTCTTTATATTGCTCCTTTAGTTTTACTGACTGTGAGTCTTCCATCACAGAGAAGTACTTATGTGGACTTCAAGGGAAGAAGGAGGCACAAACTTTCACATCTGAGTGGACATCACTCAGGAGGGAATCAGCATTATGCTGGTGTGGTCTTTATCAAGTGTATGGTTTCAAATATCAGAAACATTTGCCTGAAGCTGGGTCAGTATTTTATTTTCAATGATTTTTTAAAAAATATATTTTGTGAGTTATCAGTTTTAGAGGGGGTTTAAACCTTTGCACAAAACACTCAGCCCTGTACACTTGTGCAAAATGTAAAATCGTAGAGTACATACTGCCACAGTAAACTGGTGATTGATTTCAATGCATTGCTTTCTAATTTGTTGCACATAAATATGATTCTCCCAACCCCATTGCTTGAGTTTGCCAGGAAGAAAATCACAAGTATTTCATGCAAGAACAGCTAGCAGCAAACTAAGAAGGAGCATCTTGAAGAAAAAGAGCAGATAGAGCTCACTGCCATAGCTATGTGCCTTAAAGCACTGGTGCCCTGATGTGTATGGCCTAAGATATCATTCTCCTGTCCAGCTCCAAAGTATGAGTAACTGTAGCTGGGTCTGCATTTAAAAGAACTGTTTGCTAAATCCTGGTGAGGTATTGAAAATAGAAAGCTGACCTGATTATACTGGCTGTGGGTGGATGCATGCTTTTTTATCATAATGAGTGATTTTGTCATTTTAAGATGTGATTTTAACCCCAGCAGGCAGCTCAGCCCCACACAACTGCTGGCTCACTGCCCCGCAGTGGGATGAAGAAGAGAACTGAAATGGTAAAATCGAGAAAACTTGTGGGTTGAGGTAAAAGCAATTGAATAGGCAAAGCAATGCTACACAAGCAAGCAAAGCAAAACGAAGAATTCATTCACTACTTCATCCAGCAGGTGTTAAGTCATCTCCAGGAAAGCAGGGCCCCGTCACGTGTGGGGAAGACAAATGCCATCACTCCAAATGTCCCCCTTTCCTTCCCCTTCCCCAAACTGTTGTCATTGCTGAGCATGACATCATATGGTATGGAATATCCCTTTGGTCAGTTGGGGTCAGCTGTCCCAGCTGTGTCCCCTGTCAACCTCTTGTGCACCCCCAGCCTCCTCACTGGTGGGGTGGCGTGAGAAGCAGAGAAGGCAGCACTGTTCAGCAGTAGCTAAAACATCAGTGTGTTAGCAGCACTGTTTTGGTCACAAATCCAAAACACAGCACCATACAAGCTGCTTTGAAGAAAATCAACCCTATACCAGTCAAAACCAGTACATGAGATTATGTTACTATAATTCATCATACGACTCAAATCTATTAAGAAGAGGGTTCAGTAGCATCCTTGCTAAATGGAATATTTACCATAAGCATCAGACACTAGTGTCTCCTCTGATGTCCTTGATAAAGAGAGTGTTGACTCCTCCATCTGTGCAGATGATCAGTTTGGGACAAGTTTGCTAACCAAGGGAAGCAGTTTCTCGTGATGTTCTCCATGTGCAGGCCTTTTGAGTGAATTCTTTAAAAAATCTTTTTTGAAAAGGTGTTTTAGAAGTTGGTTATATTCTCTGCCATCCAGGGCATAGTCACCATTTTCTTTTTCAGCCACTAATTTACCTTGGGGGTGTGAAGCTGAGAACAATGTGATTTAATTTTGCTGGTCAGAGATTCAAATATTTAAGAAAATTTCTGCTTATCTAGTTTTAAAACAACTTCAACAAATGGTAATACATCAATTTTGATATGGATCTTCTTTTAATTGTTCTTATCTAAAATGATTTTCAAAAGTATTTGCGGTTCTTGTGCAGCAGAGGATTTGTGCTTCTGCAGTCTGCCTCTGACAGGGTGAAAAGCCAAATTTTTGAAAGCCTCATGTTGCAATGTAATAATTTCTTTGTATTTAATTATTTGGAGAGGGAATGGGGCAAATAGTGAGGGTTTATTTAATGAATCTATTTGTTAATTACTGTTGTTTAATTATTTCAGGTTCCCACATTGCAAACTTAATGAGCATGCTAGTACATTTCAACATATATGAGTTTTTTACTTTTAAATAGTGATTTGGAATATTTAAAAAAAATAGAGAAAAGAGTACAAAAGTGGGGAAATTATTTGCACACTGTTTTTTCCAGTTCAAGATAAACATCAGTTAACAAACCCAGGCCCAAATGGTATACGTTGGCAATCAATTCTGCTCAGCCAGACATCATAAATATGATTTATGTAAATTATGTGCTGTTCAATAAACATCTGAATCTTTATTTATACCTCTTGATTTGCCAAAATGTTTTGCTAGGAATCTAAGAGAATGAGGAAATATGATAAGAACTACTTACACCATCTGTTAAAGGAGGAAACTTGACATATTTTTTTAAAGAAACATGCATATTTTCTTCTGAGAAAATATTATGAAAGACTGCTTATGCCATGGTCAAGGGGCAAAAGGAATGTAAAACACATTTTAACCTACTCTTTATAGTCAAGTAGCTAAAATAGTTGTTTTAATAACGTAACAGGGTTATAGAGAAGTAACAATAAATTTCAGTAATCTTCCACTACCTTTCCTTAGACAAGTATTACAGTTGGAAGACAGTTGTCCTGGCCTTTCATTTCCTTACCACAGCAGTTTGTTATCACAAAAGAAGGCTAGTCTGTGCATGAAAGGGGTATGTAATTTCAGAACATTATGGAGAAAAAAAAAATGGAAGTAATTTTGTGTTAAGCAAATTATAAACAAGCAGGAACATGAAATTTTGGCACATATTAGCAGGTAGAAGTCCAAGAAACTTGTTGATTCCTACCCACAGTGGTCCCTGTAGATATTCTTGGCTTTTCTTTGGCTTCAGTTCACTTTACTACTGTGACAGTTAGGAGTTACATGTTATTTTAACTCTCAAAAGCCATAAAGGGATTAGGCCCACATTGTGCTAAATTCTGCAAGGATATATAGAAACATACTTTTCCTCCCTGGAGATCTTACTCTGTTATCTTTATGGTCAGAGACAGAAAGGCAGGGAGAAGAGATATATATGTAGAAATATTAATTTAGCATGCAACTTTAGTTTTGGATTTTGATCGTATTTTATTGGATTATTGTAAACTATTATTTTGATTTAATTATTTTACTCTACAATGGTTTTCTTCCAAAGCCTTTCTTGGGTACTTCCTCTCCCTTTTTACTCTTACTTTCCTTAAAAAAGCTGAATCCCAACTTTTCTTTTCATCCTCGTTTACTAAGGAAGAACATGATCACATTTTGTTTGTGTGAGAGAGAAGAAAAGAGACAAAAAATAGTCATTGTTACAAGGTTTGTGAAAATCCATAGCAGGATGGATAGAGGAGAGTCTGCAGAATCCTTTATTAGGTGATGCAGATCCAAATTTCTACAAAAAGCCACTGTGCTGTATGTAGAACTGCTTGTGTCTGTTGGTAAACTTCCTCTGTGCTGGCACTTGTTTCAGCATGCAACATGCATTTGTAGTTTTAACGATCAGTCATACATCCACATGCAGATGCAGTAATCCTCTCTGCACAAAGAACTGTGGTACCTAGATATGCAATAGGGCAGTTGGGTATTTACTTTTTAAACAATATTTTCTGTGTTCTTTAAAATTCAGAACACTGTATTTTCTTTAAGAAACACTGTCCTTCAGCGATAGATTAATTGCAAACAAAGGATGAAGAATAGCATTTCATAAATATTGCATGTTGAATACCACCAGGACTGATAAAATAACCAGCTGGTCGCACGCAATCCAAGTAATTGCAACAGGCATATTGTTAGGACTATTATGTCAGGATAGTTAATTATTATTGCCTAGAGGCACATATTACACCTTTCTGTGTCACTTTCGATTGTTCAATCTGTTGTGTCTGCAAACAATACAAATCCCATTGTTCTGCAGAGATAAGAAACTGAGAAGTACCCCTTTGTGGGCACTTAGGTGAGCTTGGAAGTAGTGATAGCTTCTGAGAAGACACATCTATCACCACTATTAGTTCATGTTTGACTATCTGAATGCAAAAGTTATTGAAATATAACAAGTGATTTTATAGCATAATTATAGATGAGATATAACGTCTGACTTGGCTTAATTTAGGGGAATTATTATCAGTTCTCCAGTGAAAACATTTCAGTGCTACACTGGTATTACTTGTAAACCCTTAGGCACATCCGATACGAAGTTTTGGCATGAAGCAGTATGCTTTCAGCTACACCTGTGCGATTCAGCTGAGTCTGGTATGAAACGCTTTTCTCATCTCACTCTCGCATCAGTATATTTATAGAACTGAAGGCACAACTGAAGAGCAATGAAACTGGGTGTTGATGGAAATGGAGTACAAAGAGTTCACGTCTTCCTTCTTGAGAAAGTATGATGCTTGGACAACCACACTAAGTGGCACCTTTGGCATGGTCAGCATATGAAATGTTTTCATTTAAAAAAATATCTGTTAATGATCAATTTTTATTGACTCTTAGCCATAGGATTAATGAGATGTGTACAGTCATTGTTCTGCTGGTAGATTAGATGGCTTCTCCTTTACAAAGTGACTTGAGATAATGGCGCCTTGAGATTTTATTGGCTAAACTTGGGAAGCCTCTGAACATTACATCCCTTCAAAGGGTTACAAAAGGGACATCTGAAAACTGGGAAACCGCAGTCAGTGTCCATTTTTAAAAACCTGGGTTCTGAAGTAATGAAGAAGTCGCTCAGTTTAAAACCTGCTTTGGTTCCTGTTTGCATCAATGATAAATATCTTACTGATTTAAATAGGAACAAGAACAGGTTCTTGATGTATTTTTTCATTGAAGATTTGCAAGCTGTTTTGCTTGTGCAAGGACTCTGAACTATGCTTTGCTTGAGTTATGCTCATAGGAATTAATTTTTCAAAAATAAGAAAATACACAATCCAAAGCCTGCTTTCAAGCCAGTCTGCATATTCCTGGGAATTTGAATGCTACCTCTTTTTAGTAAGTTGTATAAATTTGTAAGGAACTGAACATTTTAAAAAGTCAGAGTATAGATATATGTTTATGTGTTGTCTACTATGAGATACATCTACGTATATGCAGAAAATTGAGACAGGCCACATTTATTATTTATAATTAAGTCTTATGAAGCAGTTTTCAGAGGAAACTCATTATTTCTTTGAAGAAAGGCTCAGCTGGCATGAATTCGCTGTTGGTTATTAGGATTAAGAATAAAATTAAAATAGTGAATCCTCTTATAATAGGGCCAGATCCTCATAAGGTATAAATTGTAACAGCTCAATGTAAGTAAAGTAAGCTACAACAATTTACATCAGTTTAGGATTTGACCTTGTCCCCAGAAAATAATTTCTCTGAAGATCATACTTCCTATATTTGTCTTACTTTGTGCCTGGCAGAGAATTAATTAACACATAATTGCTTTGGTGAACTCAGGATAAAACTTTTCTGTTCAAGAACTCTATTCATTTACTTATTAACTTGCTTCATGGCTGAGTTAGTTCTGCAGGGTCGTGCTGTACTAATGACCAGAGCACAGGAACAATGTCAAACCAATGAGGACGAGGTAGGTTTGGAAATATTCCAGATTCTGTTCAATTAATCACTGAAATTTCAGGAGCCTTGGGGATGGAGTTGAAAAGTAAGTTGAAGATAAAGTACATAAAAAATTAGATTCATATTCCAGATGGAGGGAGTGGGAGGGAAACCGTACTGGATGATGCTCAAAGGAGGATGAATCAAACAAAAATATGAAGAAATGAAAATTAAAAAATGCAAAAAACTTGTTACTGATGGTTTTTCAGAGAGTTTTTAATACTTCTTCTTTACTGTAATTTAATTTTGTTCTTGTTCTTCTCTAAGACTGCCTGATAGTGCCATCTCTATGTCAGTGTGACTACTTGCCTAAGTACAGATCTAGCTCAGATCTCTTTTTAAAAAGTTTCCACTTTCTTTTTCACAGTCCAGATTTTATGCCACAACACACTACTGTATGTAACCTAAAAAAAAATTAAATAAATTGCTGTGTTCGGGACCTAAACTTGAACAAACTTGTTAAGGTCAATGAGAATTACAAATGCTCAATATCTCTCAAAGAGATCCCAGAGACAGGCATGGTCTCTGGACACGTGGTTCCAAATTCCATTAGCACTACTGAGATAATGGCATGTGCATTGAAAGGAAAATAAGCTGCTCAAAGATTAGAGGAGACCATGTTTTTCTCATAATCAGCAGTTCAGATATTGATTTCTTTTTTTTTAAATAGCACTCAGCTGAAAACTTTCAGCAGGTGCAGTACCATGCCAACTTCACACAGGTTAAGGAAAAAGCTGGATTTCAGGAAATTGATCAGAATCTTCCTAATTATGTCTTAGATTTTCAGCTAATCTTTTTTTAGCCTGCTGAGCACTATTGTATCAAGTAACTTGAACTTGAAATGTAGATACTGAACACATCACAAATCTGATTTTTTAACAACTCTGGCTGCATTTTTTCCTGGGAAAAAACTAATTTCAGCTTTACCTAATTGAATCAACTCAGATGCAATTGAAATCCATTGATAGCTAAACTCCATTTTTAGTTTTCACATCTATCAGTAGATCAAGTAAAAACTGTACCTATGACCTTACTTTGACCTGCCAACTCATGTCAAGGTTGCAAACTGTCTGGACTTCAGTGTTATCTTGAGTTATTTAATTTTACTTTAAACTTAGTATGAGTACTCAGGTTTTCTTCTTGTAAAGACGAAACACGAGTGCTTCAGTTTCTCAGTCTCTAGAATCTGATTACTATTTTGATTTAATTTTATAAATTAGAAGTGAAACTGAATTAATTATGTTTGCTTAACTTTCAGAGCATTGGTCAAAAGGTGCCATAGAGAAAATCAATGAAGAGAGGTGTTAATAGGTCTAATACTGTAAGGACAAAAAAATTACCATAGTGCTGTACAAATTGTGAGGACAATTTTGATCATATTTTAGATGATGATGATAATTTTGCAACAGTTTATCTTAATTACGATGGTAGATGAAGGTTGTTGGCTTTTTTTTAAGTAAAGTAAGTTTCCAGAAAAAAAACCCCAAAACTGTTTTTGGGGTTGACATTTTTCAAGTTTGTTTTTATTTTAATCATTCAGTAAAGTCTAAACCTTTTATTCCTATAAATCCGCTATACTGCACAGCTGGACTCTGATATTCTGGTTATCATGGCAGAACATTTCTGCTTCTAAATACTTCTCTGTGAACCACTCACTATGGGTGAAAACCCTGCCAAATTCTATCTAACAATATTTGTAGTGTACTCAAGATCTACTAGTAGATCAAGAGGAGATTGAACTATTTTTTCAACCATTTATCTACTTGAACCTCTTTCTCCCCAAAGAATGTGGAAAAGATTCCCTTAACCCTTTCCCTCCCACCTACAGGGGACAGAGTTCTCCTTTAAGAAACAGAAATCTTTGGTAAATTTTTCACCTACTCTACTGAAGCCAATGTCACACCATGCAAACAACTGCCTGTTTCTAAGCTAGCTGAGATGCAGGGAAATGTTATAGACGGTGCAGTGACTGTGATTAGCCTTTGCAGATTAAAGAATTAAGCTTTAGGGAAGGCTTTGGGAGGGTGGCTATGCTGTGTATCAGAATTAAATCAATTCAGGTTGCCTTGCAACAAACCCTGAGAAAATGGAATGACGTTACAATAATACAACATCAACTAAAAAGAAATCTGAGAATTTTTCTTTAATTTGATACTTATTAATTCATTGTTACTGCCTTTTTACAATGGGAATGGCATTAATCTAACCAGAGAGGTTTTCATTTGAGCTGATTACCCTAGTCAGTGGAGAAGCAATTACTTTTGTCAATATGGTCTAGCTATAAATTCATCTTGTTCTCCAGGTAGAGAGCTAAAGTAGATAGGAAGAATATCATCTCAAAACACCTCTTAATTCCCTATAAAAAGACACTGAAGTGACCACAACATTTTCTAAATATCCAGAAGAGTGGGAATATATGAATCCTAAATTCAGTTATAGCAGATATTAATTTTATGAAGAGTCACACAACTCAGTCACACATCAGGGAATGGTGGACACTGACAGTAAAAATATAGGTGACTTTACAAGTTAATTTTGTCAATAAAATGTGCTGGAAAATTTAATGCATAGATATGGGCTTGGTCTTTGGTTTTTTGAACTATGTTTCAAACTCTTGCACAGAAGAAAATTGCTAAGAAAACACTCTTGTGATTACTCATGCAAGTAAACATCAGTATTATGAAAAAGTTTTCCATGGTTATTAAAACTTATATTCCTAGAGATATGTAGATGCAGAGATAAATAGAAATCTTTTTTGTTTCTTCCTTTAAATGTATATTTTCTGTGGTTTTACTTTTCAAAATAAAGATGCCCCAAATCATTAAAATACAGAGGAAACAATTTTCTATTTAGAACATATAATGGGAGCAAGATCTCTGGATTAAATTCTCCAGACTGGCCTTCCAAATAGGACTGAGAACAAGTGATAGACAGTCAGTCCTCATCAATCCAGGCTTTCACATCAGCACCTATCACAAGGGTATTCAAGCACTGCAGTTCTCTGCTGCTTGCCTCCCTGATACCATTTAGCAATCTGCACTCCCTGCACTCCAGTTTGTGGGGCAGCGGCGGTACACTTCACATCACTGACCTTCTCACCGCATATCACCCCTAGGTCTCTTTGGCAATGGACAAGAAGAAGTTCTTCAGAGGAAGCAGCAGCAGCTGTAGAACCGCTACAAGCTGACAGTCTCTAATAACTCAGAGAACTTCAGCTGTATTGATTACTGATGAAAGAACTGGTTTCTTGGGTGTATAATTTTACCTTTGCAAGTAATTTGGCTGATTCAGCATGCAGGCATAGAGCCCTATATGACAAGGTAGTTTGGAAGTCAGCAGCTGCATGAAGCTATAGCTTTTTGGCTTTAGTAATCTTATAAAATGCTTTTTGTCATTATTGTTCTACTGACTCTAATTTTTTAATCTGAAGTGCCTCAAATCCCAGTGTTGCTGGTGATTTGATGAAAAATTTGAACAGGTTACTGGCATTTGAATCTGATTGAGAAGTTGATACAGAGCCTTTCCCATGGCTTACGTCACAGAAAGAGCAGTAGCCCCAGGTTATAGTCCCTCTTTTGGCTTTCAGCCAACACCAGTTTATGGTTTTAGTCTTAATTTTTAAAGCAACCAGTCTAAGACTCATGCCCCTGACTTCATGAAGGAGGAAGTTTTTATATTTCAATCTAGTAAATCAGAAGTGTACTATCAGAACAACACAGAGCATGAGACTGGTACCTGAGAGCTGGAAGTAAAGCACTGGCAGCTAGAAAAGTCCAAATAAACTTGCAAGAAATCAAATTAACGTAGTGGCCTGATCCTTTCTGAGAAATGCTGTGCTCTGAAAGATCTTCTTCAGCAAATGAAAGACATTCAAAGTAGTCAAACTCAATGTTCCCCTCAAAAGACAAAACAAACAAAAAGTTAAATGGCTTTTGTAATTGGTGTGGCTTTTTAAAACTTTACCCATTGTTCCCAGACGTGACCTTTGTCCAAAATGGAATACAAACACTTGTGAACTCTGTGACTTCATTATTGCCATTTAATTTGTTTAAAAAATGTTCAAAATTAGTGATGCATGGATTTTCAAAATTTCAGATGAGTAAACTACAAGTAATGAGTGACCTGTAGCAATTAGCTACTGATTGCATGCATTAGTTTCCAGTAACATGTTATTGGAAATTGCTTATAGTCCCATTTAAATATAGTCATAATAAACCTATTATATTTGTCAATCTTGAGTGCACAAATTTTACCTTTGCGTGTCACAAGATGGCACTGTAAGAATATACATTGCATTTGCTCACTGAGTGCTTTCATTGCCACAAAATGCTGCCCAACTCACCTCCTTATCCTTCAGGCCCTGACAGTCTCCTTACAATCTACGTGAGAGGCCGCAGCCATGTTTGATAGTGCTAAGCTGCTGTGCCATGCTCTGGCAGATTCCAGGCTCCCATGTCTCAGGACAGAGACTCTCCATCTGGGGAGCGGAGAGGATTTCCTCACAGGCACTGCGAAGGGCCCAGCCTTAGAGGTTGACTCTCTCTGCCCCTGTTTATAACAATGACACAGGATTTCTCTGGCTCAAAATGTCCGTACACCTGCTCTGCAGCTCCCTGGGGCAGCTGTACATCAGGAACAGCAGGACCTCTGTGGCAGTGTTGGAGGCATGTGGTGGCCATGTGCAAAAATGCTCTTTCAAGACCACGGAGCAGGCTACTTCAGTACTTATACACAGGATTCCTCTCAGGGAAAGCTTGATATCCAGGTGCCTGGGTGGACCCTGCCAATAAACTAGGAAATATACTATATATCGATGTTGTCAATGAGCTAGGGCCCAGGGAAAAAAGGGTGGTGAGTCAAACTGGTAGCATAGATCCACTGTAACACTGAATGTTCTCAGGCAAGCAATTTATCTCCTTTGAGACTGCAAGGACATACCGTTTGTTTGATTCTCCACCCTTCCCTTGACTAATCAAATAATTAATAGTCCAGAATTTTATTTTCTACAGATTTATAAAATACTTTCACCATATCTGTTCCACAACCTAAGATTTGTTTGTGGTTTGGGTTTTTTTTTTTGTTGTTTTTTTTTTTTAATTGATTTTGTTTTGTTTTGTTTAGTTTTGGGTTTTTTTTTTGTTTTAAGTGCGCTTGTGTTTTTGTAGTGGGAAGAACTAACATTTTGTGCTAATTCTGCCTTATATGTGCAACATTTTGTTGCTAGCTCATACAATGGAATTCCCCATACAGTGGAATAAGGGCCTATTTACTCCTATTACCTCTGTACTTTTAGGCTATAAATCACAGTTTGCGCAGGGACATTTCTGGGCCCTGGACCACCGTTATCTGTCTGAAAAATGGTTTGAATATTGTCTACCAGGAGCTTCACTTGTCCCAGGTACAACTGTCCTTACACTCATGCTGAGCAGGAGCTGCTGGCAGTGAGGATTGGGACCAGATCAGGTAAGCATTTGCTTGCAGGCACTTTTGGAGACAATGACAGTTTGCTAGCACAGATGCAGACCACTCTGTGCCCCTTGGTGTACGTGGCCCACGTGTCCTCAGTTAACTGGGATAGCAGTGACCAGTGTTTCTAGATTCTCATTCTGTCTGAATATCTTTGACTTTCGAGCAATATCCATTGTCTGAATCCCATGGACATAACTTAATCATCTAATTTCTCATGTTTTCATATATTAGGTGAACACGTACTTTGCACAATTTAATATTTCTTAAGTGCTACCAACTAATTTTAGAAAATAACAGAAGTGGTGAGTTACAGGACAGAATTACAGAAAATTCCATCTTGGAAGGGACCTCTGGAGATCATCTGGTCTAATCTTCAAACAAAAGCCAGGCCTTAGATTAGATTTTCCAGAGCACTGTCTAGCCGAGGGATATTTCCAGCTAAGGAGATTCCACCTCTTCTCTGAGCTGCCTATTCCGGTATTTAACTCTCCTCAGGATGAGTATTTTTTATTCTTAAATCCACATTAAATTTCCCCTGAAACAACTTGCACCATTTTGCTCTTGTCCTGCTACTGAGCACCTTATAGAAGAGAATACCTCCAGCTTCTCTGTGACTTTCTCTAAGGTGCTGGAAGACAGTGGCATGGTAGAAGCCTATTTCTGATAGAAGTGGGCACCCACCACCTCCCGGTTATTTATGTGTTGTTGTGGGCACCCTCTCTTAGCTCTCTATAGTGATCACATGAAATGTTCTGTGCTTCACAAAGGTTTTGTTAATCTATTTCATTTTGTTAAGATTCAAGTAAGAGGATGCTAGAAATGCCTGTAAATGATGGGGTCAAAGCCCACGCCTTTTGATGAGAACTGAACCTGACTAAAAATCTGCATCTTTTTAAGTCCATGTGTGTATCACGATTTTAGAAGAGCTCAACATTTGAATCACTCCTCTCGCTCTCTGAGGTTTGAGATCCTAACGTGAACTGTAAACAGTGTGCAGTGTTTTCATTGTGAGCACTGGAATATCATTTAATTGCATTTAGTTTTTCCTTATCTGTCAATATTGGCTCCGCTTGTTCTGAATGTTTCCAATGTACCACAGGTCAGTAGTTAATCACAATAATAAATCAGATCCTTTCTGTTCACTTTTTTTCCCATGTCTCCCCATTTTCTGTGAAAAATTGCTATCACTAAGCTAGTAATGTTGATTAGCTGAGTTGAATTTCTCATACAGCCCTTTTCAAAAGAAGAATTGTGTAAAAAGCAATAATGACACTTAAATAACATAACAAATCTTAAGCATAGAAATATCAAATGAGGCTGTCAGCTGGTCAGAGGGACTACATGTTTCTTTCATAGTTCTCTTTTTTTCCTCTTGTTGGAGCTGGTGTAGTAAGGAGAAAGCATTTATAATCCTGTTGTAACCTAGGAGCTCTCCAACAGAGGCAGGAGTGATACTGCCAGATTTTCCAAAGAGCTTCATTGTGGCCATTTATCACAGTCAGATCTTTGACTCATGTGCAAAAATGTAGAGGACTAAGGTTATATCAGGTCTCTGAGAAGGATTAAATGTAACCCAAACAGAAAGATAAAATAACAAAAAAAAAAAAAGAAAAAAGAAAAAAAAAGAAAGAAAACTGCATAATTTTCCTCTCACAGGCTGAAATTTTATCTAGGTTTGCAGCCAAGGTGAGAATATTTTCCATGGAGAAAAAAAAGTTAAAGAACAGGATGAAAGATATACGCTGAATGTCATTTTCCCTGAAAATATGCAATACAGTTTCCTGGTAGTGATGTTATGGGGTGTGTAGCTGATATTAACTTAATTTTCACACTCTTTTTGAAAGATAATATGATGGAGGGAGTTTGTTTCAGGGGGAGTTTGGGAAAGTAACAAACAGTACTCAGGAATATGAAATACCTCACTATTTACGAGTGCTCTATTTTTTAGAATTTTTACAGCTGTGAGGCAAAATATCTGAGTAACCCTAAACTTTGATCAAGTATTGCTGTGATACAGACAAGTTATTTCTTCAGTTTAATGCCTGCAGACATCCACATTGCATGTAAAGAAACATTATTATAACCTTGAAGCCAAATCAACTTAACACAACATGATCTGTATCTAGGGGTCCCAAGTGTTAGGCTGCTTGTATGAAGGCAGCACTTGCTAGTTTGTTTCATAAAATAAAAATATGGCTGACTTTTTATTCAGCAGCTCTTTGCAACACAAATCTTGGCTATGGAGAACACATGGTTAAAACCCCAGAAAAAACACAAAGACCATGCTGCAACCATCCACGACGGACATCATTGCTGCTGAGTTTCACGTACAAATCTGGTAAGGCATTTTCGTTGTTAACCATTAGGACACAGCCACTGCCTCACTGACAAAGCCTTCACACAGCAAACCATCACATTTACTGACTTGTAATTTTTCTAGGACTGAGAGATGCTTGAAGACGGCAAGCAGAGTTGTACATTTGGGAGAACAAAAGGGTATGGACAGTCCTCAAGTTTTCACAGAGCTCTCAAAACACTGTGTTTCCCTTACTGGAAACTCTGTCTTCCTCTGCTGAAGAAACTCTGTGACTGTGTTTGGGAGCATAGAGCAATGCTGAGTGTCACTTCGTTCACAAAAAGTAAAATCTAAGATAAAACTTTTGTTGTTACTTACTACATATTCACAGAAAATTCACAAGGTGCAGTGACTTACAATTTTATATAGTTTCACTGGTGAAAATATAAAGTAGCTTTGTGCGAACCAAGTGCTTGCAAGTACATATCTGGATTTTCTGAAGACTGCAAATTTAAGCTGTAGCCACAGTAACATGAGCACAGCCTAGATCAGTGCAATCTCTAAACAGTAGCTCGTTAAATACTTTCTCTTTTTACAGATACCCCTCTCAGCTATTAGGCTTGAAATTCTGACCTTGCTAAAATCAATGACAAAACTTCTGTTAACATCAGCAGGGACATAATGTTATCTAAAGAATCTTTTTCAAAGCAGTAAAATCTTTCAAAGTTCAGGAAACTTTTAAAATGTGACCAGCTATGTGGCAGATATTAATCAACTCAGTGAGGATTTATAGCAAGAAAAATGTCTGTAAGATTCATGTTAGTGAAATGTGCAGCAGGAGTTCTCAGCATGCAGCAGTGACATTCATCATAGTCATACTCTCTTTGAATTCATACTCTCCCAACATTAATGAGATCTTTAAACTCAAAAGGCAAATCTGACCCACAATTGAATTCACGGGGAGTTGCATTCCTCATGCATGAGTATATGAAAACCTTGTAAGCTCTCGGCTGAACTGGTATGCAATGGTATGTGTGTGTCCTCCTTATACTGACATTGTGCCAAACCCCCAGTTTTGTGCTTGTTCATTCAGAATAAATTCATAGGGGTTTTGGTCCTATATGTGCAGGCAAGAAGTACCAGATATTTTTAGAAAGGAGAAGTGACAAGAATATGTAGTAACTGTTGTAAAGGTTTCCACCAATGTTCAACTCATGGGAGAATAAACTTGTAGTTTTGAGGAACAGTCCTTGTTTTGTCTTGATGCCTGGCATGACAAATCCTCTGTGTTCTATAAAATGTTTTGTTGTCATTTGCTTCTGTATTAACCTGAGGTCGCTTGGTAGAGACACTCTACTATAGAGTCCACCATATGGATATATGAATACTGATGAAATTAGGGAATGTTTGAAAATGTAAAATTTGTAACTTTATTGCAATAGTTATGAACATCATAAATTTTTTTTTCAGTGCATATAAAGCCATTATGAAGAACTGTGAAGTTAATGACATGCTCATATCAGAGTTTTTTTTCTAAATGAATACAAAATTTAAGAGTTCACACAGTCTCTAGAAGAAACACTTAGCTAATCTTTCATTTAATATGTATGCAGAAACTAGACAAGTTTTCACCTGTAAACTTCTCTACATAAACTGAACAACAGCAATTTTGCCAGCAATCCATTTCATAAATATTCTGCTAAAATATTTTATAAATGTTCTTTTTCTGGACCTTTGAATTTTCTGGGGTTAATAAGCTTGCACCTGGGAAGGAGCTGACATTTTGTGAACTTAAGTGATCATGACTGCTAAAATACTTTCTTGTAATAATACATCAGGTCAACTCATAAGATGATTTTGTTTGTGTTTCAAGCAGTTGCTGCTTGGGTGATTTATTCCAACTGTTTCAGAAGTCAGAATACAAACAATATCCTGTGTGACAAAGAGCTGATGTAGGTTAAAACACAGCTTTGGTAATGTAAGCTTATTAGCTCGTATTTTCAGGGTTTTTTTTGTTGGAAGATGTGTGGTTAATTTTTTTTCTTTTTGGTTTTGTCTCAGTTTAGAAACCGCCAGGGCAAGCCACAACTCAGAGACAGATTTTGCTTCTGCCAATCCCATCAGGAAATAGAAGGGGAACGAGGAAGAAAGGCTCAATGGTTGCAAATTAAAACTGTATCAGATTTAATGGCACAGGGAAAGGGAACGACAGGTGGGAAAAAAGGGAAAAAAAAATATATACAAATATATACAACCCGACTCCGATGACTGCCGATACAAGCTCCCGAAAAGTCCTTCACTGCAAAGCCAGTGGGGATAAAAGAGAGTCCAAAACCCCCCCAACACCCGATGCAGTCGGATCCGCAGAGCACATGGTGAGCTAGTAACAAATAGCAGGGCCTCTCCTCCAGGCTGGCTCCACGTGGTGATCAGACAGGAAAGGGAGCGCGGGAGAGAGAGAGCCCGGAACTTCCTGTCCTCCTGGCTTTATAGAGCTTGGCAGGAAATGGGAGGGAATACTGATACCCGATACCCCAGACTCCTTTTCAGAACAGGGTCCTACACTCCACCCCTCCCTCATTGGGTCCTTACAGCAAAAGCCGTAAGATTTTGCCTGTCCCCTCAAACTGTAACAGGTTTCTTCATGATTCTTTAATTCCTGGCTTGGGTCAGAGCAAAAAGCAGTTTTATAGAGTACAAAGCAACAGCTATTTTTGAGGCATTCCTGCCCTGATTGTCCTATTATCATGAAATTTCATGAGAAAAAGGTGGTTCTAATAATTTTGGACTTTTCCCATCCATACTTCTTCAGAAGATAATTGCTGTCTTTTTCAAAATGTCTTGCTGGCAGAATAAGGCATGCTCCTGCAGTGTCTCCTCACCCACTTGCATATCATCCCTGACATGCATCATTTACTTTACTAAAAATCTCATATATGTGTCTCAAAATACCTTGCCTTCTGCAGTCTCTGTAAACTCTGGTGTCTGCCTCTTATTGCAGGCTTCTCTGACAACTGCTCTGCTCTATCTTGTGTTCTGCTTTCATTCGCTTAACAATCCTCAAAGAGTATAATTGGGAAACTTGAATATTTTTTGTTTGTTTGTTTATACTTTTGAAATAAGTAAGAAAAAGGGTCTAAAAGCAAAAGTATGGTTTTCATTACTCCTGTATGTATAAATGCTCCACTTGTAATGGCTCTGAAGTGCTTCAGAATGCTTCAGAGTGGTTCTGAGTGCTTCTGAGTCCCTTGCTCACTGCCAGGCAGTTCAGAGAGACTGGTGGAACTCTGCTTTGGACTCTTACAATACTCTAGACTCCAGACAATCTATTATATATATTTTTAACAGTTCTTATACCTATATCTGTATTTACATATAATTTGGGAAGACAGAAGCCTTATAAAAAAACTGGTGAGTGCAATATACAGGAAACAATAACAGGTATGTTCTGATCCTGCATTTATTCCCTTCTGGTTCTCAGTGAGCCCTGTGACTTTTGTTGATGAAGACTGAAAGGGACACTCATGTTGCACAACAAGGAAACAGCTTTCTTCTGGGCTTTCAGTGGGTAAATGAATATGTCTTGAATTATTGTTCTAAAATACACAGGGCATGAAAAAAGAGCCTGGATTTGTCCCAGAGACTGGATTTGTCCCAGCGCCTGGGACCTAGTAGGACCTCTTGGGATGAAGAGTCTAAATATGTAGGCAGAACGTTCACTGTTTCCCATCACACCAGCAACCAGAGTTTACAAGCTGAAGAGCACAACTCTCTCCGGCTTCTCCAGGGTGGGAACGGTGAGCTTTAAACACACTGACAGCAAGTCAATCCCTCTCTGTACATTCAAAACACCTGCTCCTTGGCTCAGCCTCAGTGTATCTGATAAAAAATTTATTCTTTATTCTTCTTTATTGAACCCCTACAAAAAAGTAATTTGAATCCTAGATGTTTATTTTGTCTTGTTAAAGATAAACAAGCAATATACACACAAATGCAAAGGTTATTTAAATGGGATGTAAGTCAAAAGCCAGCAGTACATCTGCAACACCTGAAAAACAGGGAAATTGAGATCTGGGTATAAATGTTGTGACTTAGGCTCATTTTTCAGATAAATAGTGCAGTTAGCTGTGTTCATTTATTATTATTACTAGTGCACATTTATTGAAAGTTTAGGGTGCTTAATACTCAACTAGCAAACATGAATAGGAGAGTTATGCAATAGAGAATCCTAGTTACTTTAAATGTAAAATCCTGGCCAATTTTGTTCATCCCATTTGCAGAACCAACACTTCTGTGAACTCCCATTTTGCTCTTTCTGATACAGATAGGCCCAGAAGGGGTCTTGTGTTCAAGTTGTTTACTATATTTTGGGTGATTTACTGTGATAGATTCTCAATTGGTTTATATCCATACTACTAAAAGATTTGATGAAATCAGTTGAATTATTACTGAGATGGAATTTTAGTGCGAATAGTGTGATTAATCTTTTGCTAGTGCATGACAGCATTTTTTAATTTGCCTCTGCATTATTTATTTTTTTTTGCATCTTGATTGTGGATGTCTAGTAAAAGGTGGACTGCATCACAAAGCCAAACTGAATGGTTTTTATTTCTGCCTGCAGGTCAAACTTTCTCACATGCATGCATTTGATTTTGATCATCTGTCTGAAGACTGCTCATCTAGTGCCTGATACTTCACTCATTTGCAGTATAAATGCAAAAAAACTTTTTTGGTTTTGGCAAGCTTGACAAGCTTAGTTCACCTCTGTGTAACTGAGTCATATTGTCCTCTTGCTCAAATACTTAGTCAATTTTGAAAAAGAAATGGTGAAGCTTTGTGAAGTTTTAATCCTGTCATTAAAACACACTTCAAGATCCTTGGTCCCTGCTAGTATGAAAGAACATAATGTCCCGAGCATTGTTAATTCCCTGCAGCTCCTCAGCTGCCTGTCAGGAAGGCAACCTGTATTTCCTAGGCTTTTCTAAAGTGTTGTCTTTTGTGACAGTTACAGTTACAACAGTATCTATCCTTGATTTTAAGAATGAATGAATTAATAACTTTCAGGAACCCAAAAGAAGTATTTTTCATTTTAATGAATTTCAAAATATCTGGGAAGATAAAATTCCATCAAAAGCATGAGTCTTTAAAGATGGACCAGGGCACATAGTCTTTCTAGGACTTGCTGTATTGTTTGATTTATACTTGCTGTATTGTTATGATTTATGATAGCACTGTGTTGAAGTTAGGTCTCTGGGCCAAACTTTTGTCTGTGTGCTGAATTTTAGAAACACTAGTGTGGTGGAGAAGCCTCCTGAAAGGAAACTGAATGTCTGGGTATGCAATGGTGGTAATGATAACTGCTGTGGGAATCCTAATCATGGCTCAAACACTGCCTAAAACCAAAGCAAAAATGAGTCATTGCCTTACAGCACTGTAAATGCAAAATAGACAAGACGCAAAAGGCTGATCCAGACCTAAATACTAAACGGAAATACCCTTAGGAAAAGGTAACTGTCTTGTACTGTGAAGATCATGTACAGGGACGTTGCTAGTCTGAACTACTTTACCATCATCCATTCCTAGCAAAGAAAGAAGCAACAAGGTGTTAGCTTCACTGTCTCTTCTTTTTGACTGTAAACGGTGCTCGTCACTCTTTCGGTGGAATCTCTGCTCAGCTACGGGTAATTACTTGTGATAACTTCAGCCTTTTTCTGTCTTCTCCTGGGAAAAGTGGACAGCTGAAATGATGCTGGAATGCTAATTCAAGTACTTGTTTGAAGTTTAAGCACACCTTGAAATAAAATGAACTGACAAACACAGCCATGGTTAGTAAAATCACCTGTATTTAGTTCTTGGCTACCTGGGGAAATATAGCTCCATATCCATTCCTACTGGCATATGTTAACTTGTCTTTTAATTTTAAACTGTTTTCATTAGATGAAATAGAGTGTGTCAGGCCTTAAAGCTTCTAGATAATAGGACATGGCAGTTTGTCATTTAGGACAGAAATAACTACTGCTTCACCGTCAGAGTTCATTACTGTCAGCTGGAGTAGATCCAGCTTTGGTTATCATATACATGTCTGGCAACATGCTATGTCCTCTTCGTATATGTGAAGGGTTGTAAGTATGTTATAAATACACTTAAGATAAGCACTGCACACCCAGTCCCATCAGGGTTACTGCCCAGGGCAAAAAGACATGAAAACTATGACATGAAGTGTTTAACTGAGGGCTGAAATGTTCATAATTGCCAGTTTAAACTCAGACTAAATCCTTTTTTAATCTGTATAGTTAGTGAGATGACTAAAATCATTGCTCTTCCAGGTATTTAATAAATTAAAAAAGAGTTAGGGTAGGAACATCTAGAAGAACTTGATCTGTTTTCAAATATGCTTCTGAATTTCACTGGACTTCGAGATAGCTGGTGATTTCAGATAAGGGAGATGGCCTCAGCTGATCTCTGCCAATATTTTCCAGTTGTTTCCTTGTAAATATACCATCGGTGGAATTGAAAATACCTGATCATCTACTGGAACTGCAGAAGGTAAGCGTTAATTTATTTTTACCAACCAAATTAATGAATACAATGTACAAATCTAATATGCTTTGACATCCAGGCCCAGAACAGCAGTCCACAAATATGTCAACATTACATTATAAGGAACAAAACACACTTGTTGAGATCTGATAAGAAATTTTCTCATTAGTGTATTTTATTGAAAGACAACTACTAACAGACTTGTGCTTTGCATGAGCTGTCAGAAGTTCCCATATCTCTGGGAACCTGAGAAATAATAATAATGTAACCTTAGCAAGTCACTTATTTATTCAGTCCTGAAATGAGGAGTAGCTTTCCTGCAATCTGTTGACATCATGGAAAACTAAACTTAAGTAAGAAAAATGAAGAGAGTATCAAATCTAGTAAGCAAAGGAGGATAAAGAAATCCAGGAGCCAGCCAAACACAACATGAGCTTCTACAGACAAGGGCAAATCACTTAAGGTGGGAACAAAAGAGGCTACTTACAATGGTTCTTGCCTGAAAGCCACAAAAGGCTCTAGTAACCTACATTTCAGAGATCCTCAAATGGATTTTGGACTGCAGTGTCAGACATTTCAGTAATTGCAGGAATTGTCCTCTGGGTATGTTCTCCATGATCAGAATTGTGTGCCTCACCCACGGATAAAACCCTGCTGTGATTCTGGTCAGGACGTGCCTACATTCTTCCAGCAAAGACCAGGTCTCTCAAGTCTTACTCATACCATCGTAATACACAGCAGTGTGCCTGAATCTAGAGGGCAACGCATGAAAGCTGCAGCTGACTTCTCTCCACAAGAAGTGCAAAGGAGACACATCTGCCTGCCTTTTCATGATGACCTTGTGGGTTTGCAGTGCCACAGACCAATCACACAAACCAAACCACCAGCCTTCCTCCGTGTGGTGGGGGTTACAGGAGCCTGCCCAAATCACCAGGTTACGGAAGAAGATTCACGAGAAAGCTTCCTCATTAAATTTAGCCATGGTGTAACCTCAAACACAAGAAATGTGCAGTAAAAGGAGTAAAATTAAGGAACTGACTCTAGCCTCCTTTTGAGAGAATGTTTGGCCATATGGCCCTTCTTGCAATATTTTTTTTTGTGTTTCTTAGTCACCACATTTTTTATATAATGCCGATTGCATGTAAAATGCATGAGCTAAGACACTGGCAGTGAGTAGAGCCCAAGTGTTCTCTCTCTGACGAGGCTGCTTCTGAATTCCTATGGAGCTGCAGTGTCTGCTGAGATTGCATATGGATTAATTAACCCTTATTAATATTTCTTGGTTTGTCTCTCCCCAAACTGAGATTAAAGGAAGTCATGACCGTGCTTAGAAAATGTGGTAGAGTGAGCATTATGTATTGCTAAAACAGGCAAAGCATTTTTTGCTAAGCCAACCTTGGCAGCAGTTACTTCCCTCTCAAGCATTCCACCTATTTGGCAGAACAAGATGATGAACAGATGTAATATCTACCAGTTTGATGAAAGCTCTAAAAAATATAAAACCTATTTTTAATCCAAACCATTTCACGTACATATTTGTGTTTATTGCACAGTACACATGGAATAGTTTTGCTTTTGTTTTCCAATTGCATTTTACTGTATTTCTAATATCATTTTGGTCTTCATCAGTTTACAAATTTTTAGGGCTTTGATAACAGATTTTCAAAATGGTGTGGTTCTAATAAAAGTCTTCCTGAACTTACTGATCACTCAAGATACCACGTTCTAACCAACTATTCTTGCTTTGTCCAAAGCAGTTCCTACTTCTGTTACACCTACCTAGCCCATGCAGAAGCCAAATGATTTCTTAGCTACATTTCCCCAGTTAACACGACCTTTGCATTCTCAATACTGTTTTCCTTCTGATTTGTTTCAAGCATTTCCTATTTTCTAGCTGTAAGCAGTTTTTGTTGGACACCCCTCAGCAGGGTTTCAGTCATTGAACATTGGCCTTTGGAAGAACTTGACTCTTCTCATTGAGTCTACAGAGCAGCCTTTGGCTGTCTTAAATTATCTTCTGACTCCAGACACCGAATTTTTAGGCACTGCAATGTCCAAATTGGAATTGCATAAACTTTCAAGAGTCTTCTTGTTCTAAGTATCTGTAAGATGACAATCATTTATCTGTGTAATTTTAAGGGCTGTTAAAATGCTAACATGTTTATAATGTTTATGTTAACATGATAATGTATACTAAGTGCTTGCTGATAGGTAAGAATAGATACAGAGGGCTCTGCTTTATACAGAGAGAATTTTGCAGCAAATTATTTAGCAATAAAATATGCATTGATTATACTGAACAATCTAGGCCATGGAAAGCAGTCTCTGTAATGGAGAGAGCTATTAATTCCAATTGTTTTTACCACCCTAAATAAAAGTTGCACAATTTTTACTGTTTACTTCAGACACTCAGCGAAGGAGGAAAAATCTGAAGATGGAGTGTTTACTACTGGCGTGAAACACTCTGACAAGACATCTGCTTTTAGAAGATAAGTTAGTGTACTTTTTCATGGTTTATACTTGGCTGAAACAAGTAAGCAGAAGCCGTTTAGTCCTGAGTAATGCACATACAAATCTGTGATTCTGGTATCGTTTTTTGCTTTGTAACTATGCAGAAGTTTTAGTTATGTGGGAAGCTATGAGAAAAAACAGCTGTCTGGCACACATGGTAGCTTATCTTAAAGTGGGTGAATCAAAGTAAAACTTGCACTGTTTGACATATGTATTAAGCCTGCTGTTATCCAGAGGTCAGAAAGATATTTATAGATTTACTGGTGTCAAAGAAGATATTAACCATTTACAAACTCAGAATACACTCAGGGGAAATAAACCCCACACTTCTATAGCTTATTTCTAAGGAATTATTTTAGCCCTTGTTTAATGAAAAGACATAAGTTTACTTTTCCCTCTTTTTTCTCTTTTCAATAGAAAGATAAAATATGGACTTACTCAGAATACTTGTGTTTATGCGAGTGTGAAATCCCCACACACTGACTCTTCAAATACAGTATCTAAAAGCTACCATATACTACATTAGCACTCTTTCAGCATTATCCAAGAGATGTATCAGATTTGTTTCCTGCTAATTATGGGGAAAACTATAGTAACTTGGATGCCATTGTACAGGAATTCTTGAGAGATGATAACTTTTAAATAATTTTGTAATAAACAAAATTTTAATAAGATTTTATTATCCTTTTTAGGCATTTACTAGAGGAGTAAGAACTTGCAGGGCATCTATGAGACAGGAGATAGATGGATAGTGCCTTGCTTAACTGGTTGTAAAGTCAAAAGATCCTCTATTTGAAGTAGCTGTATTGTGTACATCTTACGTTTGAGATATTTTGCCAGTAGCATAATCTCCGGAGATAGGATTAAATAAGCTAAAATGAAAATACCATATTTTAGAGCATATTCATGTAACAGTCCCTTAGCCTCTGGTGTCCTGTGAAAAAGGAGCAGCTCTGGAGTTGGGGATAGTCCCTGAGAATAAGCAGAAAACAGCCAGGAGGGGTTCAGCTCCTGGCTTACTTAGAATAAACACCCAGAACATCACAATCATCCCAAACAGAGTTGTGTTCCAATAAAACACCTCTGCAGGAAAGTGACTGGGGTTTCTATTTTTTATTTTATATTATTTTCACAGAATCATAGAATCATTATGGTTGGAAGGGACCTCTAGGGTCATCAAGTCCAATCTTTCTCTCATCATATTCCTAGCCATTAGACCATTAGACCATGGCCTCAAGTGCCTCATCAACCCGTTTTTTGAACACCCCCAGGGACGGTGACTCCACCACCTCGCTGGGCAGCCTATTCCAGTGCCCAACCACCCTCTCAGGAAAGAACTTCTTCCTAATCTCCAACCTAAACTTCCCCTGGTCGAACTTGAGGCCATTTCCTCTCGTCCTAGTATTAGCAATTCGGGAGAAGAGACCAACAGCAGCCTCACTACAACCTCCCTTTAGGTAGTTGTAGAGGGCAATAAGGTCTCCCCTCAGTCTCTTTTCCAGGCTAAATAACCCTAGTTCCCTCAGCTGGTCTCCATAAGGCTTGTTTTCCAGACCTCTCACCAGCCTCGTTGCCCCTCTCTGGACTCACTCCAGCACCTCAATGTCCTTCCCATCCTGCGGTGCCCAGAACTGGAGACAGTACTCAAGGTGCGGTGTCACCAGTGCCGAGTACAGGGGCACGATCACCTCCCTACTCCTGCTGGTCACACTGTTTCTGACACAGGCCAGGATGCCATTGACCTTCTTGGCCACCTGGGCACACTGCTGGCTCATGTTCAGCCGGCTGTCAACCAACACCCCCAGGTCCTTTTCTGCCAGGCAGCTTTCCAGCCACTCTTCCCCAAGCCTGGAGCGCTGCATGGGGTTGTTGTGGCCCAAGTGCATGACCCGGCACTTACCCTTGTTCAACCTCATGCAATTGGCCTCAGCCCATCGCCCCAGCCTGTCCAAATCCCGCTGCAGAGCCTCCCTACCCTCAGGCAGATCGACACTCCCACTCAATTTCGTGTCATCTGCAAATTTACTGAGGGTGCATTTGATCCCCTCATCCAGGTCATCGATAAAGACATTAAACAAGACTGGCCCCAAGACTGAGCCCTGAGGGACACTGCTTGTGACCGGTCTCCACCTGGATTTAACTCCATTCACCACCACTCTCTGCGCTCGGCCATCCAGCCAGTTTTTAAGCCAGCGAAGAGTCCGCCTATCTAGACCATGAGCCACCAGCTTCTGCAGCAGAATGCTGTGGGAAACAGTGTCAAATGCCTTCCTGAAATTCAGGAATTTCTATTATTTTTAATTTTTTTTTTTTTTTTTTATTTTATGGACATGCGTTGAACTTTTAGATAGTAAAAGAGTTGAAGGCAAGAAGAATTGTTACAGATTTCATGCATCTCGCCAGTTAGTTTTGAAGTGAAAAGGCAGCTACACCAGTTTGCCCAAGGTACCCGGTAGGCACAGGGGCATCCGCTGCCAACAGCTGCTCTATTTCTGCACTTCAGCAATATCCGCATGATGGCAGGAGAGAACAGGTAGTTGCAGACACAACTTGACAACCTGGCTCAAGAAAAACAGCAGGTTGACTTCTGAGATTTTTGTACAGTACTTCCTATATTTATCTGTTGAAATACAGGGTGTTTCAAAAAGATGTACCCATTTGAAATGGATCTTCAGTTGAAACTGAGTCCATCTTTTTGAAACACTCTGTATATAAATATCTGGAAGTATTCAAATACACATATATAACATAAATACATATGTACATAGTGTATATATATATGCATTTATAAATATATGTATTTATTGTAAGTATGAAGAAAAAAATTGTGGTTTTAGTTTTGGATTGGCCTTACAATTCCTAGGATTCAGACAGTAACAGATATAAAAATAATTGACTCAAATCCCCCTCTCAATTTCATTAACAGAAGTTGTCAATAATTTGTTTTATCTTTACTATCACAGAGGTAAACCACTATGATTAAGTGACACTAGGATCAGACTCTGAAAGGGAGAAAAACATGATTTTAAGGACTTCCATGATCAGTGAAACTCCCATTTTAATAACTTCGAGCATTTGGTGCTGAATAACTGAAAGGAACAACAAGTTACAATAACATCAAGCAAGAGAAAAAAAAAGTGACCTTAGTTGTTATCAATCTACAGGGTTATACTGAATACCTTGCAGATACCAATGTTTGAAATCTCCCAGTCTCACTAATTCAAAGTGATCTCAGATATGCAATGTATTTTTATAGGCACTCTTGTAAAAATAATTTTTCTTGGTTGTATGTCTGGAAAGTGTTGACTACATTGCAGGCACTACATCAACTATTACTAATTACTGGGAGGAAAAAAAGAAAAAGAATTGGGAACAAAATTAGCGAGTGAATTATATATGGAAAGTTAACAGAAACTGTGAATTGATCAAAAGGTTAAGAACCACTTCCCCAGAAATCCTACTCCTACAGTACTTGGGGAAAAAACCAAACCAAACCAAAATAGAAAATGCCAAGCATTGTTATGATGAATTTGAAACTCCTGGCTTTGACATGAATGCATGAGTAGATGGCCCTTTAATTGTAAACTACATATGTCATACTTTCACAGTGGTTGATTTCTGATTGCAGCTGTATATCTAAACTAAGGAAAAATATTGTAATTAATTTTTAAATTAAAATGTAATTAAAAGTAAGATGCACAGGTTGTGACAGTCATCCTCTGTTGCTTTGTGAAGCATGCTACTATTTCAGAGCGTGTTAATGCAAGGCAGCTGCAGTAGAAAAGACAAGAACTCATTCTTGTGTTTTAGATACTATGGTAAATACACTGTAGGGTAAGTAATAGTGATTGGATCACCACAAATGTTGAATTATGCAAAAGAAGGAGGAAGATTATGGTGTGAACATAAGCAGTCTGATGGTAACCTGTGTTTTCTGTAGTGCTTTTTGAAAGAAAGATTAGCATCATATGGCTGTGCCCCTACCTTGGGGTGCAGTAATGTCTCTGAGCCTCCAGCCTGGGGGACACACGGAGATGCAGTGTTGTGCCCCAGCTCTGTGCCTCTCCTTGTCCCCTCGTTTCTATGCGCAGAAAACCAGGACTCATGGCTGGCTCCTGTAATATCCAGACCAGGGAACTGGAATTGAAGTGGGGAGCCTTTAAACATCCCTACCCTGAACCTTGATGTAGCCTGCAGTATCCAAAGCAATCCACCAAACAGTTTGTTTTTACCTTTTTAAATAAGTTCCACTGTCCATGAGAAACACAGACAAAACACTGCTTGAGCCAGTTTTGCCAGAGACCAGTAGCCTTATGAAAGAGATGCATTTCTTTCTCTTCCTCTTATTTTCTGCACCAAGTTGAAGGTTACGTGTGTAAGCAAGCCCGGAGCCCCATCAATGGGGGTGCTGTGGAAGCAGTTTCAATAGAAGATGAGGGCCAGCAAGAGCTTTCAGGCCTCACTCCTTTGGCTTAGGCAGTAGGGCTGATGGCGTGGATTGGTTGAGGTCCCATTTTCAGTCAGGTATGCTGGGTGACGGTGGGGACAGACTCTTTAAGATTCCGTGTGTTCATATGTTTCATGTGTTCATATGTTTCATATGTTCATATACTCATCTGCTGCTACCTTATATGTTTGTCAGAGTTAAGAAGCAAATTTACATGCTTTGATACTGGGAATGCATGTTACAATCTAATATGGGGATTTCTTGCTGTCTCCTTGACCCAATATAGAGATTTAGGAAGTCGAGGACAGTGCTGAAGTACCAAGCTCATCCTTCTTGCAGCACCCAGACGGTGAGCAGTGATTGCATGTTTCTGGATGCAGGATGGCACTTGTGTACTAAAAGGTGGCTGTTTAGAAGCAGAGGAAAGAGCAGCATGTGAATAAGGGCAAAAGGAGAGAAAAAGAGGATTAGGTGTAGCATATGTTGGCATGAAATTTAGAAATTAAGAAATAAATCTGTCTCATCCTGTAAAGAATATGAGATGATTACATTCAGTGGGATGCAACATCAGGACTTCTTCTGAAAGATCCTTTTGTTGTGTCAAATAGGACCTAATGATAAAGACTATCTAGAAAGGACTTTTTTTTTCCTTAATGTCTCCAAGCTACTCTATATCATACCCCCTCCTGCCGTAGTGACTCTGCTACAATCTGATGGGACACCTAAAGTCATTATGTGCAACCCACTCCTGCCCTTCTGAGAAATTTTAGGATGAAATTAATGAGCAAAATCTTGTGCAAACTGCCCCACCAGATCTGCACAGTTGTTTTTGTGAAGGGTGGCCCCCTTTCTTAGTTAGAAGTTCACAGGCTAGTTTCTGCCTATTCTCTATTGTGGTATAGTATTGCTGGTGCTGTGACTTTGGTTTCCATTGTAGTCTTTAAGGAAGACAACTGAACTGGAAGAAAAAACATGATTTCCAGAAGTGCCCGAGATCAATTACCATGCAGTCTCTGTCTAAATTAATCTGTTACAAGCTCACTGGAGGTCTTAACTACCATACCAGTATAAATACCGTTTCTTCATTCTAAAAAATCCATAATGAATACTAATTTTCCAACTTTAATTTGCCATTGGAGAATGAAGTTATTACTTACACTCTGGCTTCATTAAAGCTTAATTTTGTAGTTCCGGCTGCCTACACCGCATCCGTGGCTAAGTAGAATTTGCCTTGGTGTAATGAGGAACACGAGTTATTTTGTAATCTGGTTGTTTAACACTAGCTGAAAAGGAGTATCCAACTGGATTTTTAAAGAATCCTATTCCCAGGACAAATCTAATCAGCTGCAGGGGGGGAAACACACCTTTTAGTTGCATGGTATCTGTTCTCTCAAATAGCAGCTACTTGTGGCACCACTGGCAAACTTGACACAGCTGCTTCTTTTGGCAGATGGACCATTTGTTTTCTGAAAGTCAGTCAGTGGGATTGAATTGTTTTAATTTTATGCAGCAGGAAATGTTCTGTGCCAAACTTCAGCATTACCTGAGCATTTAATGATCTTAGTGAAAAAAATATTGGCGTTTGTAACGTAAGAGATCTTACTAAAATAGAATTGTAATGTATAGTCTTAAGCAGTTTATGAAAAAACAGAATATGGAAAAGTTGGATGCTGGAAGGCTACTTTACTTCATGAAGCAAACATATGGAAACATGTTTAACTGGTAAGCACAATCATATCCATATACAATTAGGAAGTAACTGGAAATCTTGTCAAAGAACTTAATGAATTTCAGAGTTAATCAGTTGCACAGGACTAGGAAAGACCCCACACAAACCTAAGAAGATGACTTAATCAATTGCTGAGGTAACTAGAAATCCTTCAGCTGTGAGATGACTGAGCAGAGGAGAGAATACGATTTGGGACCGAATCTGATTTTACTTCTACACTAAGACATGTACAAAAAGACTGGGTAGGGAAGATTTGTCTCTAAAATTAATTAAAATTAATGAATTAATTACTCAATCCCCAAAAAGGAAATATGCTGTGAATTGGTTGGTTCTTTGCTTCTTTGTTTAAAAAATAGCCGTACTTCTTCTGATGCTCATCAGTTCATCAGTATTCTTAATTAAAAGTGACATTCTTAATTCACTGGCAGGTCATTTGAACATATTGTGCACACTGAGGAAAATTACGGAAAAAAATAATCAGGATAAACGTGGTTTTCTGACATTTGATGGCAGCAATCATATTTAACCTGGACAATCATTTCTTTCCTGCTAACATAGGACACAGTAGTTGCTTTCTTTCTGATGGCACAAGATTAAGGAAAGCATTCACTATCGCTGAGCAAAACATGAAGTTTGACAGGTTCTGTGAGGATCCCCTGTCAGAACCTCTCGGTAACGGCACTATTCTAGGGCACAAACCAGTAAGCAAAAGAAAGATAAAAAAGACAAAAAGTGGTAAATACAAAGTCAAAAGCAGGCTCAGTCCTCACATCTGGAAGATTGTTTGTCTCTGTGGATGGCCGTATTGCAGTTATGCCTGAGCACAATTTATCTGCCTGTTGAAAGCAGGCATCATTTCTGACAACTTTAATATCTAAATAGAAACTCAGATTAAGTTGTATTTTCTCTCTTTCCAAGGAATTACTTAACATATTTAGCTGTTTCTCAATGTTTCTATGCATTTATCTCCTATTAGTAAAATGATACAGTTTCTACATTTAATTTGAAGTCAGCCCTTCTGACTTTCAATTAATCTACCTTTTTTTTTATATAAACCCAGATTTGGCTTAGAGAAACCTATTTTTTATTCAAAAGTGATAAGTTTTATAGAAATATTCTGTGAAAATTATTTTCCATCCACAAAGATTTTGAAGAACAACTCACAGTCATACTCTTGCTGGTGGAGTCCAGCAATGATGGGAAAGCCAAATGTTGAGTGTTTTCATTTTGGTCCATACTTCAGGATATGTGCTCTACTCAGGAGACTGACGTGTTTCACTAGGTGTCTGACTTTCTCGCTTCAGTTGGACCAGACCTTTGACAGCATCCAACAGTGTGCATCATCCACATTACATCTTTGAAATATAATCAAATTCAGCTTTCCAGGTAATCAGCCTGGGAATCCAAAGGGGGAAATAAGAACTTAAGACCCAGACAACAGCTGATTCTTGACACCCTCCTGGAAAACAGATCAAGAGGCAGTTGAGAGAGGTGTGCCTGCTAGCAAGGTTGTTGTTCTGGTGCAGGAATCTGGGTCATAGTTTGGCCTTTATTGATTTTTTTGCTTGTTGTGGGACAAATGCTACTTTTGGTCTCAAATAAGAATTAAGTAAGCTGGCTTGTGAGGTCAATGGAGCTGCTTCCAATTCACATTTCATAAGGGAGACCAGAGTTTGGACCTTTAATTTTTAAAAGATTTAGCTTTTGTTGTTTGAAAAGTGCTCTGGATAGACTGATATTGGTAAAACAGTATCTTTTGCAAAAGAATGAGGAGAAGAATGGGTGACTGAAACAAAGATGTTCACTTCTAGGCTGTAAGTTTGGGGAAGTTTTTAGTGTTACTTTGTGTTACCTTTTGCTTGAATAAGCAGTTGTGCTTATTGGACTTTTGACAGAATCAGGGAGGATATTCTGAAAGGCAAAAATTATTTACATTTCACAGCTGAGTGATTAATAGTCTGTCTCTCTATGCTGAATTTGGCAGGATGAGTTCTGTCTTCGGTACTTCTCATCTAGCTGGGAATCTAAACAACAATGTGACTTTCCAGCCCAAGCAATTTGGGCAGGGAGCTCTTTGTAAGGCTTTCTGTGGGAAATCCATGCCACTTCAGCAAGCCTATCTGGCAGAAGTGAAATCAGTGCCATGCTCCACCATCCCATGAAAGGGAGGTCTCAGGAATGTCACTTTTGAAGACGACACGAATATAATCTTAATAAAGAAAGTGAGGTGATATTTTTAGTGCCATTTTTAAGCTGGAAACTTCAAAATCCAGGTCAGTGAAGTTATATAAATCTGAGTGTCTGGCACTGCTGGTTGCCAAGAAGATAATAATTGATACCACTGTTTGACTGTTGCCACTAGTTTCTTGGTGAAGTGGGCATCCTGACCTGGAGTATGCTGGTTATTCTGCTGCTATAGGTGATGGATGCCTAAAGTTACTTCCTGATGAGTACAAATTTTTTACTGTGAGAGTGGTGAAACACTGGCACAGGTTGCCCAGGGGGATGGTAGATGCCCCATCCCTGGAAACATTCAAGGTCAGGTTGGACAGGGCTCTGAGTAACCTGATGTAGAGAAGAATGTCCCTGCTTATTGCTGGGGGGTTGCACTAGGTGACCTTTAAACTCAAACCCAAACTATTCTATGATTCTGTATCTCTGCAGGGAATTAATTTACAGGAGTCTACTGATTAGAACATTACACCTTTCCAGCTGAGTTTAATCCAATGTAGAGGGGTTAAAAAAAAAGGGGGGAGGTGGTGTTTCTTTTGGTCATTCCAGATGAAGTTTGTTGACATTTCATATTGAAAATTAATCCTCCAAAAGCAACCTCTGTGAACCCCTCTAAAATCACAGTGTAACTTCTCACTTTTACCATCTCAGGAATACACTGATATGTACCTGACACTGTTACTCACAGAGCAGAATCAAATCTGCTGCCCTGGAACAGTATTGATGTAGTAAGAGAGAAGTACATTTACATAGTCTCTAATAGTCAATAAAAGCTACTTAATTGTATTATCTATTTTTAAATACATAAGTGTATCTACCTAAGAAAGAAAATCAGCTGACATTCCTCCCATATATCCATTAGTGTGTACTATGAATTGTATTTATTCATAGCAACCTGAGATCACTTTGTTTACATATGATTTAAATGGAAAGAAATGCCTAAATGTAGTCCTTGGAATCAGTCCAGACTGACAGTTTCTGTGTGGTATCATTTTGAGATCCAGATTTATGTGAAGTATGATTACAGCCAGAAAATAGACAGCAGTTTGGCCACAAGTTTTCAAAGGCAGTCAGTAATGTGAGATTTTTGAGGGCCTGAGCAATCCCATGTTGCTTTAACAGGACCTGCTTTTTCAGAGCTTGTGTTTGGTTGTCTTCTGTGCTGCAAATCTGCCCAGCTCTTCACTTCTGAAATTCTGAGTACTCCTCAACATTTTTCAGATTGCCTAACTGATGGAAGAACTTGGACCTTGTTTTCAAACCTCAAGTTGACTTGAAGGTGAAACTTTGGCTTTCAAGCCACACAGTGATTTTGAAAATTTTCAACCCCTGCTCTTCTGTGAGCAGGTGGATCGATGGCGGCTTGTCACTGTGGATCAAAATGTATCACCCTACAGTGGAAGGTGTGTATCTGAGCTTCTCTTGGACAGAACTGTCTTCTACTGAAGGCTGCTTCCCAAATGACCACTGCAAATTACTTTCAGTTTTTGGGGCTGTAGAGGTCCTCCATATAGCATTTGCTAGTTGCATCATTTCCTTGTGCTCTGCTGGCTGTTGAGACGTTGCAGCACCACAGTGCTTAGATGATGCTCTGACCTTTTAATGACACTCTGAACTGTACATGATGTTGTCTTCATCTTTCTCATTAGTTTCAGCTCGTCGAACCCCCACAGGAGGAAGTTGGAAGAAACAAAGCTTTTGATACTTGGGTCTAATGCACTTGGTTTCTCCTTCTGAAAAGTAAATATTTGTGTAAAAATCTACAGAACCCCTAAAGCAGCTGTGAAATCATCTAGCCATAAGATCTCATGAATCTGGTCATTTCTCGGCCTCGACCTTGCCCTTGGATGACTCCTCCTGGTTTCTGACCTCCAGCTACCTTTCTGTGCTATTATACGTGCCAGCTGGGGAACATTACTGTACATATATCTTGTATTTATATTTTGAAGAGTGACTTTGTTTTTTATTTACATTCACGATTCACGTTCAGTAAGTCATTTGGCATGATTTGGACTTTTCTAGTCAGGCTCCTTTTGCATTGTGTTTATCATATTGCCTGCTCCAGTTTTGTTTTCCTTTTTCTTTCACCTGCCATCAGTGATTCACTCTGTTCTCCAGCTTTCCATTCAGCTGTCTCCTTTGTTTGGAAAAATGTAACCAGGCTATATTCTTTCTTTCTTAAAAAGGGTCATTTGTTACTAGGAAATAAGCATACAGATCAGTTGGAAAGTAGACCCCAAGTCTCAGTATGCTCATCTGATTTCTTTTGACATCCTGTGCACAGGATGTCTTTCTTGTAGATGCTGTGTGTATCTTATTTCCACACATCGAAGGCTGTGCACTTCACTCATCCCCAGTTCATTACCAACCAAGCTGCTCTGCTTAGTTTCATGTGTCTGCATCTCTTGTCCTTTCAGCTGCCCTTTTGTATATAGCCTTTCAGTTGTATCAGATTTTACCTTTTGACTATTCCAACTTCTCAGACATAAACTCCTGTAATCTGGGTCCAGACAGTGAATACTGTGTCTGTATAGATGGGGAAATAAAGGAGTAGATGATCTGCAAAGGGAGCGAAGGACTTTGGCTCTAGCTAAGTTATTAATTTTTACTTTTCACAGAATCACAGAATCTAAGGGTTGGAAGGGACCTCGAAAGATCATCTAGTCCACCCCCCCTGCCAGAGCAGGGTCATCTAGAGTACATCACACAGGAACGCATCCAGGCGGGTTTTGAATGTCTCCAGTGAAGGAGACTCCACAACCTCTCTGGGCAGCCTGTTCCAGTGCTCTGTCACTCTCACAGTGAAAAAGTTTTTCCTGATATTTACATGGAACCTCCTATGCTCCAGTTTAAAACCATTGCCCCTTGTCCTATCATTAGTTATTACTGACAAAAGCCTGGCTCCATCATCCTGACACTCACCCTTTACATATTTGTAAACATGGATGAGGTCACCCCTCAGTCTCCTTTTCTCCAAGCTAAAGAGACCCAGCTCCCTCAGCCTCTCCTCGTAAGGGAGATGTTCCACTCCCTTAATCATCTTTGTGGCTCTGCGCTGGACTCTCTNGGGAGGAGAACCTCTCTTGACCTACTAACCACCCCCTTTCTAATGCACCCCAGGATGCCATTTGCCTTCTTGGCCACAAGGGCACATTGCTGGCTCATGGTCATTTTCGTGTCCACTAGGACTCCCAGGTCCCTTTCTCCTACACTGCTCTCCAGCAGGTCAGCCCCCAGCCTGTACTGGTGCATGGTGTTGTTCTTCCCCAGATGCAAAACTCTGCACTTGCCCTTGTTGAATTTCATTAAGTTTCTCCCCACCCAACTCTCCAGCCTATCAAGGTCTCTTTGAATGGCAGCACAACCTTCTGGTGTGTCAGCCACTCCTCCCAGTTTAGTGTCATCAGCAAACTTGCTGAGGATACATTCTGTACCCTCATCCAGGTCGTTGATGAAGATATTGAACAACACCGGTCCCAGTACCGACCCTTGGGGCACTCCACTAGTCACAGTCCTCCAACCAGACTCTGCTTAGTAATAAACTCCAACTATTTCTGCTTAGTAATAAAAGGGAAGGAATAATACTGTACATGCATGTAGTGTTAGTAACTGTATGTCATTATAATATTGTGTTATTTTGCCATTATTAAAGAGTATATGCTTCCACTGTGACATGAGGCAATATAATAGACTCCATATTCAATTCTTATTTCATAGGGCCCGTGAATAGTATCTAACACCTCTCTTCACAGATAGATGAATTCTTCAAACATTTAAGTGTTTGACTAGTGGATTCACTTGTACCATGCACAGCCAGTATCCTGTTTGTACAGAAATAAAACTCAGTGATGCATTTGCCTGTATTTAGAAAGTCACAAGAGAATATTTAACCACCATGACTGGCCTTGCTTCTGCAGCTAAAACCGCTTGATATTTAAAGAAAATATTTGTCCTCATTCAGTTTACAACTGATTTATGAAACTCTCAATTGTGGTTTTTGTACTGACCCAAAGATTCTGCTATCATCAACTGCATCCACTGAAATGAAGGTTACTTATGGGGTGCCTGCTCTGATCTCATCTGGGAACTTCCAAGTGCCCTAGAAATCTAAACCAATATTTGTCATTTCAGATGCTCATAAATGATAGCGATGATCACTAATGATTCCCTTAGTGTCCATTTGGTAGGTCTAAAACATTTTTGACTACTATTCAGTGGAAAAGTTTGAGTAATGAAGAATTCAGAATGGTGAATACTTGAAGCTCTCTGTTTTTTACACAATTTTGTAGACTCCTGTATCATGTATTTCTGCAGAACTTAACTATTGCACCTTAGGGGTAATCCAAACCTTGGTGATCTGTCCTGTTTAATACTTACTGGAAGGCTGCTATGGGATAGCAAGTCACTCACACAAATGGAAAATCTCCAAAATGAGAAAGCAACCTGCTTACCAGCCAGGCCAGAAGAACATCCGAAGGTATGTTACATCTGTATTTGCTTTTCCGGCTCATCTGTCTTCTTCTAACCACCTCTTCCCTATCCCAGGACTCCACTCTCCCCTTCATATTTCAACCCATCACAAAATTGTTTTCCTTTCATCACAACCACCATTTTGAGGTATATTGACCTCAGCACAAAGACAGGCATGAGTGGAGCCACACATAGCCAGGCCATGGGAAGAATGAATAGAGGGAACTCCTTCAACTGGCAGGGCTACTACAACATGCTGCATGAAATTACCACCCAGAAACAGCCCATAATTACTGTCTGCAATATTCATGCCTCCTAGGAAGCTATGCTTTCCAGCCCACAGTTCCTTCACAAGGAGGGAAGATGGAGCAGGAGGAGGGACCTTGCACATGCATCAGTAGTTATAATGTCCTCTCTCTTCTCCCCTTTGACTGGGGATTGAATGGCTACAAGCTTTTGTTAGCAGACCTTAATTTTTAGATTTTCTTATAGCTCCCACAATGGTTGTACCTCAGGGGATAAAAAAAACCTGATCTGCACCACTGAGTATTTATTTAACAGAACAACCCCTCCTTCTACCCACAATGGAGTCCCTCTTTCCCCTCTTATCTGAGAAAGAAAAGGAGATCAGGAAAATCCAGGAAAATAACATGTAACTGAAATTTCCCAGATTTGTTGGGAAAAATAATTCCAGACTCTGTTTGATATACCATTTATCTCTTTAGAAATCTGAATTTGTGGAACTCTCAAGTTCCATCATCCTTGAAGTGTGTTGCTCAATTCCCCAGAGCTGGCAGAAAATGGACAGAACATGAAGCATGTTGAAAAGTTAGCAGAGGATATGTACTTCTCAAAGAGTACATAAAGTGCCCAATTCTCACTGCTTCAGAGGGAAAAAACTGTCCTCCTTTTTAATCATGTCACATTCCTAACTTGTTGGAAGTTTCGTGGAAAGCAAGAGCGCAACATTTCCAGTTCTGTTTGTTCATAAAAGCCATCATTATGCAACATCCTGGCAACAGCATTTATAACCTGTTTCTTTAATATTTTTCTCTCCATGCTGTTTTCTCTATTATCCTTTCTTTGGTTGTTTGACTTTTTCCTCATGCTTTAAAAGCAGGACATTTGGTTCTTAGTTTTCTTTTGAGTGTATTTATTTAGATTCTCCTTACGGGAAGCACAATTGTTATTTCAATTTGTTTCTCTGACAAGCTAAAGTAGTGTTCCTGTATGTCGACATGGCTATGCATTAAAATAATTATTTGCATTAAAATAATTTTTTTCTATTTTATGCCTTGATTTGCGTTTCAGATCTAACACTAGAGCCTACTTTTGCCTCATCATAAGACTTCTGCACCTTCAGTCAAACCCAATTCTAATGACTAAAATACAGTTTTAAATCTAAACTTCAGTTAAAATTTAACTGAGATTGTTTAGGTGGGGTTTTTTCTCTTAATTTTCTCCTTTCATTTAGTTCAACACGTGCCCCACAACTGGCTTGTGGCATCTATTATTCCTGTCTTCTGCTGTTTCTGAATGGAGGTGACAGCTCCTCCCAAATGGTAAAGTTTTATTTTAGAAGGAAACAAGTTCTAGAGTGAACCAAATTTTTATTTTATTTTCACCTCTTCTTGAAGCTTAGATTTGATTCATGGAGGTGAATTCCTACAGGATTACTTAAGTATTTTAATTCTTTACCTGTGGCAAAAGAAATGTGTTTATGCAAAGCATCAGGCCAATTTACAATCAATTGCTACAGACACTAGAAACATCTGCTTCCCAACCTCTTCCTTTCATTCACCGTTAGAGACAATTTTGGCTAAACTGGAAGAAATTGTACGATGCCTATTAACATGTGTTACTTTATTTAGCATCTGCATTTTACTACTCTTCCATTTGTTTCTAAACTAATCTTCATCCGCTGGGTCAAGAACAAATGACAAAAAGCACAAAATCTGGCAAGGCAGCAAAGTTCGACCAGTGACTGCAGCGGACAAGAGAAGGAATTTGTTTCACTAAGATTTTCAGCTCACTGCTGACATCAGACAAAACCTCCAAGACTCTTAGTGCACCACTTAGAAGAAAAATGCTTTGAAATTATATTCATAAAAATGAAAAATATTTTTATTTCCTATTGTATCTAAAACAGTGACAGTCGGTGTTTAATTCAGCTGCCCACATATTTAAATAAAATTTTTAATTTTTAGAGGAGGCTTAGGCATAGTCTCTTGGCAACTTCACCAGCTTGTTGGATTGTGAGATGTCACCTGGATTTCCTGGATTGCCCCTTGTCCTGTCTTCCCTGTGTTTCCACCCAGGAGCTGCCCATTGCCCTGGGGTTATTCTGATTTGGAGATGTCTGATAGATAGGGGAGGGAACAGGGGATGCCCCTTCGCCCGTGCCTAAATGGTGTATGTGAGATGCAAATTGCCTCAGCAATGCACAACCCTGTGCCACCCTTTTGGCTGGCTCTTGGGGCTAAGAGGCTCTCATCATGTGCACTGTATGAGGCATGTAGCTACAGACTTCAGCTATGTCCTAAATTTAGACTAGGAGACATAGGTTTGGGAATTTGCTTCTGACATTAGAACACACAATGTAACACTGGTGCTGCTCAGGAGCACTTTGGCCTAGAGATTATCAAAGCTACCCAATGCATTCAACCAAGGGTGTCCTAAAGGCTGTAAAGCCTGCCTGTGTTAACATCCTCCTCTGCACAAAGCAACACGGTCCCTCCTGCAGGACTTCCACTGGGACTGTGGTCACTGGCACATCTCCGGTGAACGTGGTGCTTTTTTTGGAGCACGGTTCCTCTTATTCACACCCCTTAAGGATTAACTGTGCTAATGGGGACATTAGGAAATGTGTCCTAGGGAAAACTGTAAGACTGATACCTTTACTTGCAATGTGAAGCAAAAACATGAGAAAATTGTACCTTTTCTCTCACAAGCATCCAAGGTTTAAGCATCATCTATTCTGAGTTCCTATGTCCTGCACAACTCTCATCATTAACCAAATCCTCCTCCACTTTCTGACTGATGAAAAGGTGAGTTTACTCATTCTTCTGCAATTACATTATATAAGGAGAAGCAAAAGAAATGTGAGTTACTCAATGCCTATACCTGAAAAGAAAACTCTTGTGGCTGCCAAAACACTGCTCTTGACTCTGCATTTTACACTGAATGTGGTCCTTTTTCAAAGCACATGTCAATACTGGCCTATGACATTTGAAATTGCTAGCATTCTTTCCAAAGAAGCCTAGGTCTATGAATGTTTTCTTGTAATAACAACCAGAAATAGCTACATTTCCTTTGAAGTTAACACAGAGCACCCCAGACTGCAGAGTGAATCTCCCCCATCAAAATATTTGACTAACAAATGTCCACATTTTCAGATGGAGTCCAATGTATGCATTTGTCAGACTACTTTCTAGACCACACATTTTTATTATTGATCAAAACACAATCTAGGTTTATTTTATTCTTTCACATAAATGGGCTAAAAGCTCTAGATCTTTAGTTCTTTCTGCTTTTATTTACTGGAAAATATTTCAGACCACTTTTAGAGATTAAGATTTTGTAACACTTTATTTTAGCTGTCTTATTATTTTAATTTATGTGGTCTCAGGAATAACAGAGATCATAACAAATTCCTTCGGTATTAAAGAGAGTGGTATGTGCACACGACCGGAGCATCAGCTACAGACATTTCTATTGCTTTCCTTTTGAATCTTCTACACTGATTTTGAAGGCTCAGACAACAAACAACTCTTAAGACATTTATTTTTTGGTTAATTTAAAATATTTTGGTTTATTTAAAAACTGTACTGTAATAAGAAATTTTTTTTTAAAGCTGGAATCAGAGGAATTTTGAGGTCTAAGGGTAAATAAAATACTGGCAAGATGCTGACTCCTAAGCTATCTTGAGAAATATGGGTCATGCGTAAGTATGAAATGACTTGTCATTTTCTTTAATCTCCCTGGTGTTCATGTAGGCTGGCAATGAGTCTGTTTCTGAGTCTGTACAGAAAGTTTATGCCAGCAGAAAGATTGAACTCAGTATAGTTTGATGTTTACAAGAAGGATTTTTCAAAGGAGGCTGGAAGAATGAAATGCTAAGTTTTCCATGACTTTTGGTGATATCTGTAAAAATCCAAGTTTCTCTGCCCTGAGCGGGTCTTCGTAAGGTTTACAAAGCCTCCTGTTTTGCTGAGTCCATACCTTATCAACAGTAACAGTTCAACAGGCAGGAGGAAAGAAAGGAAAATATTCTTGTCTAAATGAGAAAGATAAGGGGAGAAAGTCTGCCCTGATGTTAAATGCTAGGCGAGTTCTGAATCTTTGGCCTAAAAGGAGATGTAAAAAAAAGAAAGAAAAACTGGCTAAAAATATCACAGGAATCCTTGTCTAAGCAACCTATTAGATAACTGTAAATCCTGGCCATGAACAGCAAGCACGCACCATGTACTGCTAAAGCACTGGAATCAGGCTGAGTATAAAGAGTAACCTACTTCCATTTATGTCCAGGTGTAATATTGACATCCTTGATAGGAGAAACTGATATTAAAGAGATTTGTGCTGCATTTGCCTGGATTGGCGATTCACGGGGACTGAGGGAATTTCTCCAGAAATCATTCCTTAATTTGATAGTGGATCAATGTAATGTAAGATGAGCTCAATCCTTGGTATATTTGATTGATAGAGATCAATATAAGATCTTTTCTGGGACTGTGAGTGTTGAGGTTGGTGAGTTATTTCTGGAGGGCAATGGGAATTACCTGGTATGTGTTGCATGATAGGAGAGCCCCTGGAGACACAAGTTGGTTACTTCCAGATTGATTTTGAGTGCAAATTCTCAATCTGGAAGTAACCAGAAGATTTTTCCCTGTCCCCTCCATGAGGTGTAGACTGTCCACAGGATCTTTTAAGCAGATCTGACCTAGTTGGTTCTCTGTCACTAGGGGCATTTGGATGTCCCCTGTTATCCATGCCCTTTATCTAAAGTTGATTTCAGTCCTCAGTAGGTCAAGTCTTTAGAGAAAGGCACTTTACAGAAATCAGACTAACTGATGACATAGTTTCTTCTAGTGTGAAACTGCATTAAATTTTATGAGATTTTAAAGGTTAAACTGAAGGATAAGCATCACAGTTAGCACTATCCTGAGTCCTCCCTGAGACTTTATTTGGTCTATGCAAAAGGACAGATAATATTCAAACACAATTTAGTATCATGTAACACAGGGAATTCACTGTGGATTAAAACTTAATGCTTTTAATAAAACTTTCCTTCTTAGCAGGCTTGTTAGGCATCTCTAGTCCAAGGTGATTAGAATGGGGAGAAGGAACACTGCTCATGCATACAAACAGCAAAACTACAACAACAAAAAATGGGCGCTCCTGATCCATATTTAGGCAGCTAAATTAGTGGCTTCACTCAGAGCTGTGCTTCATGCTTGAAGATGTGCCCAGTAGTGTAGGACACACAACAGATGATGATTATTATTGACATTTGCTTTTAGCCAAACACAAACCACCCAGCTGACAGCTGCACTGGCAATTTGCTGTTAGCCTCGGAGAGGTCATGGAGCTATATAAAATGTAGTAACCACCCCTCTTCTTGATGTGGCACTCAGCCAAAGAAAGTTATAGAATCCAATACACCATCGTCACAGAGGGAACAGCAGAGTCACAGAATCAAAATGGATGATAAAATGGGTGGACAATCTGGTTAGGTCACGTTTTTGTATTAGAAATGCAGGAGAACTAATTATGTGTCTCCTGGTCACAGCATCCTGTAATAAAACTACAATTTCTCATGGGAAAACTAATCAAAAATCCAATTAAACATTCAGTACTTCAGCTCCTAAATGTTAGCTGTTTGGCACTAAGAATTTGATGGACACCTAAATTGCTATATCGTAAGTAAGCATTAAGTGGGGCAAAGAAAGGGATTTAGAACAACTATAAGCTAAATGAATTGGTGTAAAATGCTAAACTCAAGGCTGCAGATGAAATTTTTTCTCCCTCACACATAGGTTCCTGATTCAAGACTTTTCTCAGTTGCTTCCGAATATTTTCATATTGCACAGTGCATGTTTACCTTCTGCTCACTGAAGTTTGGACTTCCCATACGTGAATCAGTTCTGCAAGGAAGTTTTTTTTTCTTTTTTCTTCTGACTAATGGACCTGTAATGACTCAGACTCCAATAAATACTATTGAATGGATAGCTCAGTTTCCCTGGCTAGAATTGAGTCAAACAATACAGGCAGAGGGCATGTAGTTTGGTTGAGGGAGGGGTTTATTGGCTTTCTTCTGCATCTGAGTTGAAGATTTGACCATTTCAGACATTCAGAGTATTGGCAGGCTCATAGTAAGCCAGCCTTTTGTTGTTCTGCTGCTGGGCATATCTCTTGCATGCCTCACTCTACTTTTACCCACAAACACTTAGGTGTCCTAAAGGTTTCACCCTAGAATTAAAATATGACCTAATATGACACTTGTCGAGCAGAAACTGTAATGGCTGTGGTCCTCAGTACCACCAGAACTGTAATAAACTGACTAAACCAGAGCAGCATTATTGAAGCAACTCAATCTTTTGGCTGGATCTTGCCAGTCATATTGACAATGAAAAAAGGCAGGAGAAACTGCACTTGAGAGAAAAAGGAAACAATGCCTGTTGGATTTGTTTGCACATGTTATTAGCAGAAACTTTAAACAGTGTAAAGCATTTATCAGGAAAAAAATATTTCTTCCCCAATGACTAATATTTTTATATAGGAAATCCCTTCAACTCCATAAAATAACACTTAACAAATCAAAATAAATACATTCAAGTTCCATAATTTGTTCTTGTCCAATGTATGTCTTTTTTTTTTTTGTCATGAGAAAATGGTCCAGTTCTCCCTGAGAGTTGCAAATGTGGTCACTTTATGCAGCTGACAGCATTTATTATACAATATGAAGAATCGTTGCGCTACTACATGACTCTGATTAAGTACTCCAGCGCTGAAGTGTATTCTGGGGTGGAGATTAGCACTTGATTATGTGGGCCTGACTGTATCAGTTTTTTTCTTCTGTTCTCCATCTCCTTCTGCCTCTCTACTCTGCTCTAGTAAGACCTCTCCTGGAGTATTGCGTCCAGGTCTGGAGTCCTCAGCATAAGAAGCATAAGAAGGACATGGAGCTGTTGGAGCGAGTCCAGGGGAGAGCCACAAAGATGATCAGAGGTCTGGAACACCTGTCCTACAAGGAAAGGCTGAGAGAGTTGCGGTTCAGCCCGGGGAAGAGAAGCCTCCAAGGAGACCTCATTCCTGCCTTTCATTACCTTAAGGAGGCCTATAAGAAGGATGGGATCAGGCTCTTTAGCAGACCTTGTGACAGGACAAGGGGTAACAGTTTTAAACTAAAGGAGGGTAGATCTAGGTTGGATATAAGGAAGAGGTTTTTCACCACAAGGGTGGTGAAACACTGGAACAGATTGCCCAGAGAAGTGGTGGATGTCCCATCCCTGGAAACCTTTGAGGCCAGGTTCACGGGGCTCTGAGCAACCTCATCTAGCGGGGGATATCACTACCCATGACAGAGGAGTTGGACTAGGTGCCTTCCAACTCAGGCTGTTCTATGATTCTATGATTCCTTTGCCACGTCTCCCTATCCCATCCTTTTCTGCTTGACCTGGGCCCTAGAAGGCTGCTCATTCCACTAATGCAGTTCATGCCAGTACTCAAAGCTGTCTTATTGTCTCTGCTTCCCAGATCTGTCACCAATTCTGAAGCCGTGGGTCTCAGCAGACCTGGCACTCCTAAGTTAACAAGTCCTCAGGAGGTTTTTAGCTTGCAATCTCCATTTCACCCCCTGGCTTCTCATGGTCAGGAGTCATTGTGCACTTAACCACTGGGCACATGAATGTCAGAGGTCTGTGTGATTACTGAGGGAGAAACGTCAAAAATAGTGAAATACTGATATTCTGGTGCAAACTGACCTAGGAGAAAAGAAAAGCAGGCAGACAGATGAATCTGTGAAAAATATTCTGGGTGCAAATATGAAAGAAAAATGGCTAAAAAAAGAAAGAGAAAAAAGAAAAAAAAAGGATGAATAGTAAAATAAATAGGCTTGGAGTCACTGAAAGCTGATCTTGCTAGCATAAAACCGCACTTACTCTATTTTCTAACCTCTCTCTGCTGCCACTGCCTTCATCTACTGGGGGATCCATCTACAAGCTAAAGTAATTGATTTTCTCCCACACTGAGATGCCTTTTGAACATACATGAAATGTGTAAATTCTCTATTTTGCAAAAGGAGAGGGGAAGATGCCTCTAGGGCCTCCAGAAGGAGACCCTATGTGCGTAAGTTGCTTAATTGCATATTGTTTATGGAGGGCAGCTTGCAGAGAACCCTGGCCAGGCGCTGCAGCCTCCTTGAGAAAAGAGTGTTGGAGGGGTTTATCTGCATCCACTCCATGTGCCATTAGCCTGAGTCTCCTCTGGGCTCCAACTGACACAGTGTTCTCCTGGGACAGGTTTGGTTTTGTTGTGACTTTTCAGTTCACAGTACTAAAAATAGTGAGAGTGTCATCTAAATAAGAGTCTCACCCACTTCTGTCCTCAAATCATTGCATTACTTTGAACATTTTACACTGATGATTAGATTGGTTTATAATCTAAATAATATACCAAACATATCATATGAGAAGAAACTAATTTCTCACTGTGAGTGAAAGGCATTTTTTGAACTTTTATATGTAAGTAGAAGTACACATATACGTATTTCTGTATGTGCAATTAGAGCTAAACATAAGCATTTGAACTAGACAAGTAAGATGTACCTCTGGAGGTTTCAAAGGTGTCAACCTTGCTCCCTGTAAGGAAGACAATGTGGGGCACAATATGTCTGATTATCCAAATGACTACCTTTTTTGAGGATCATGAGCTACTTGTTGCACATTATTTACCATGGAACCCTTGTAAGACTAAAATATCTGGGGTAAAGAGAGAAAGACCCTGATCATAAATATCAGCTGCAATAACTATGTAAAAACCTTCACCTTTTCCCCTTCTTTAGCTCACACCTGCAAAACTCAACTGAGAAGAAAACATCTTTGAGTTTTAAAAAATACTGTATCAAGGAGTCTGAAATCCTGGTGTGGCCAGCTTGTGTGGAGTCTAGCTCTGCTAATGCAGGAGGGTGTAAAGCTAAAGAAGGCTGCAGAGACAAAGGGCAGTGATATATACAATTTAAAAATTACATTGTTATTATTTGAGTGGAGGAACAGCAGCACTAGGACCACCTTGACCCAGCAAATGATTACTGGTAAACACTATTTGTAGAGAGGAGTGTCAGCAGCCTTTGACTTCATTTTGCATAGAGCTTGTTGTTCTCCTTTTAAAGCAAAAAAAAAAAGGCATAAGATTTGTATGAAAGAAAGACAATCTGTCTTATGTTATTTAATGAGTTCCTGCAAACCCATGAGCTCAATTCTTGTTCAGCTTTCAAACAGATGTTATCTTCTTTAAAAATGATCACATCCCAAGTGCAGTAATTTTAAGTGCACCTTCACTGAGTAGTCCAACTCCTCTTGGGTTTAAAAACACATTTTATTACAAGCCAGAACATCAGTATCTTGAAACAGAATGTGTACATAATCTTTGGAGCAGAGACTGAATACCAAATACCCTTTGTCCTGGATGAACCATGACAATTAAACATAATTTTTTTCTTCTCTCTCTCCCTTTTTCTTTATCATATGCATGATGTGTATTTAATTTTCCCATGTAACAGAGCACTTCCTTCCACAGAGCAGGTCACAAACTCAGTCGATTTTCCTACCTGGTGAATTAGGACTATCAATTAGAAGAGGTGGGTCCTGGTAGAGAAGTGCTCCTTCGTCTCCCATCCTGCAGCATGGCCATCCCCTCCCTCCAGCTGAGCACTGCACAAGGCCAGCCAGGTCAGGTTTTTCAGAGCAGGACTTCCAAGTCAGACTTCAGAAGGGTTTCTGGATATTTTCAAAAACTTTGGGATCAGCTAAGTGTCTAATTGGTCAGAACTATTGAGACACATTGTTCTGACCATGGCCAAGGCACGCTGGGGCTTTGAGGCTATGAAGCTTTTGGAAACTGGGAAATCTAGTTCCAAAAGTTTCCTCATTTGGAACTAGGAAAGTTAAGGAACATCTTGCCTCTTTGAGGATGAGGCATCTGAACAGAACTGTAAGTGCTTTCCATTTCAGCAAGTGGACTGATCCTTTTTATAGACCTGCCTGAGAGGCTTACATACAGCATTGGAATTTAAATGGTGTGTAGGGCTTGAAAGTAACAGTAGCTCCTTCCTTGAAGTGCCCTGTCCCGAGGCAGTTGCTGCATTGACAGGAACACGTCCTTTTTGTACAGGTGGAGTGAACCTGGCCATGAGATAATCTGGCCCAGATGTAAACAAGGAGAGAAATGAGTTCTCTTTCTATTTCTTGCTTGCCTTTTTTTTTTTTCCTTTCACATTGTCATTTGTGACTGATAAATCTGGCGAACAGGGAATTTTTGTTATTATCAGTCTGAAAGAATATAAACTTGCAATTCACTTGTGTTAATGCTGTGCAGCTGTTTGATGGTCTGACTGTAAAGGACCTAGAAGATATTTTAAAGCTTGGACATTTTCAAACAATGTACTTCTGATTGCTTTTCAGTCAGCTCAGAAGCAGCCTGATTGCAGAGATAGGCTGACTCTGCCATTCAGACTGCTTTAAGCTAAGAAACAATAATCAACACAAAATGGAAGTCAATGTTTGGTGAAGAATCCAAGTGTAGGAAGAAGAACTCAAGTGTAAGGAGAGGACTCTGAAGAACTGGGAGATTTACTTTCATGCTCTGGGTTACTAAAAACAGAGTAGGATTATGGGGTAGTATCTCTCAAAGTCCATAGGAGTAAGACAAATAAAAACAAAAACCACAAACAAGATCAACATTAGAAATATTGCAAGAAATGAGGCAGTGCTTGCCAAGTACTAAGCTGCCTGAACAAGTTTAAAAGAGTTAAACTGTATAATGTTGGAAACTTTTAAATTCATAATTATAACATTAAAAGTCGGTGTAGAAGTCTTCTTAAAATAAAAGATGGCGAGGCTGTGAAAAGAGTTGAATGGGGAAAGAACAAAGTACTCCAGTCTGGAGTAGCAAGTGATACCTCAGTAACAAGGTCACACCTCCCTGGGATAAGAAATACATTTTAAATAGGGTTTTCAGGCTTTAGTATTGAGTTGGATGAGATTTAGAAAATGATCCTGGATGAAATTACCTAGACTTTTTTGAATTCTTCATGAATACACTAGTTGGTGTGTTTCTTAGGTGGAATTCATGGGTTTTCCCTGACCTGAGACTGGGGCTGGGCAGACAGCTCTCATCTGTTTCCCTCCCAAATAATCCAAAGAGTCCAGCTGTATTCTCACCTGTGAGAAACCTTAATTTCAGAGCATACAGCTATCTCCTACATCCCTAGCAATGAATCATATTACAGATAGAGTCAGAGTTAACTTCAGAACTTTTTGGATTGTTAGAGGAAATGCTGATAAGTGAATGGAGGATGTTGTTGTGAGTAGGGAGGATGACATTTATTTAAAAAGAATATGATTTGTTTAAGTGGATTTACGTCTTGAATTCATCTGTCAGGTTTTAAAAACACCATTTGCAAATTGTTCAAAGGATACTTTTGAAGCATAAATACTGTTTCTCTGAGTTTATTACCACTGTGTAGGGAATTAAACAAGCCCTTTGATTTTCATTATTTTGCCTGGCCTGATCTTTCTTTAAACCCTTTCCCTGACACAATGCTGCCAAGGAAAACGCCAAAGTTCTGACATTAAAAATGAAACAAAAATCCTATTATATTTTATTAATTTTGAATTGGAGGAGAGAGGATGGGGACTGCTGCACATTGTGCCCCATGCTAGCAGTGTCAGAAAAATTATGTCAGTTTTCAGCAAAGCAGAACTATTTGGTTTCAAAATGCCAGTTGTAATTAGACCTTTCCTTTTAAAAGAAATTCCCAGTGTATGTAGGCAAGATCAACCACTTGCTTTGTGTGAATTCTCAGATTGCAGAGCTATTTTCCCTCAGTCTGATTTCCTTTGAAAAGGCCTATTTCTTTAGACTGAATTAGTCCATTTCCATTGCAAATTTAGTACAAAACACAAGTACTTTTTAAGATCTGGAAAATAAGAATGGCCTTATTTAGAAGGCAGAAGCCTTGGGATTGTTGTCAATTTGTGAAAAGTTATGATTATGTTGACGTGATCTGTCAGACTAGCAAATAGGAATATTGTTACACATGCTTTAAAAAATTACTATGAGAATCTAATCCTGGGTTGCTGTAGTTCTCAGAGGTCCCAAATTAAATCTGTAGAAGTGTCTTAATATTTCCTGTTCATTTTCAGAAGTGACAAAGTTATGTAAAAGGTTTCTTTCTGTTAGTTTTCAGTGGTGTAGGATAATGTGATGCAGATGAGGTGAAAGGGGTGGTTTTGTTTGTTGTTTTGAAATACCATTTAAATTATAGAATTTAAAGATGATAGAAATAGCTGTGGGGGCTCTTGGAAGAGGAAGAAAAGAGAAGTCAGAGGGTGTTCTGAAGGACTAGAGGCAGAAGGGAAAACGTAGACACAGCAGTGAGAAGAAATTGATGAAGCAGCTGGAGAGGTGGAATATAATTAGATGCAAAGAATGAGGGCCTTTGAATGAGTTTTCTCAACAGATAGAAAAACATTAAGACATTTAGAAAAAAGGGAGCGAAAAGAAATGCAAATCAAAATGTGAACATGCCAAATCAAAGGAACGATAGTTACATCCTACAGACAGCAAAAATTTTGTCCAGGGAAGGGACCTCAGTGTGCTGGCAGCAAAGCTGCAGAGGCAAGAGTAACTACATAGGAGACAGAGCAAAAGGAAGAATGATGGGAGCTGAAGATAGAGCTGAGTGACAGCCAGCGTGGTCTTGGCAAGAACAAATAACGTCAGACCTCTCAGATTTCCTTCTGCAGCTCTGTGAATGAGAGAGGAGTGGAAGATACCCTGTGTGGTGTCTATAATAGGCTTTTCATATTGCTTTATAGAGCATTCTCACAAGCAGGCTTTGAAAATACGTTTCTAAGTGGAACTGAAACAGGCTAAGGTGTAAAACAGGCTGAAGACAACCAAGGGGGGTGTTTCAGAGTCTGTTTTCATTAACTATGGAAGGATAGAAAAGGAGAATGCTCATTAAACATAGAACTGTGGGGAGCTATCAGGAGATTGTATAATATAATCAGAATCATCGAAGAAAAAAGGAGAGAAAAGGACATCATAGGAGAAAAAGTCTAAAAACTAGGACACATTGCAAAGAGAATAAATCCTGGTTCACACTTTTTAGGTAGGTATAATGAGCTACCATGTAGGAAAGACCTGATGTTCAGAGAGAATCTCAATCTTCTGAATAGTTCTTGCTAGCAAAAATCTTAAATAAGTGTCTACAAGGAGAAGATCTAGAGATCAAGCCAGTTTTCTTCTCTCCTTTCTTCTTGCAAAATAGACTTTGTTGTACTTTTATTCCTTGATTTTCACCAGCATTTAAAAATTATAATGGTTTTATCGTCTATTGATGTGACCTGGTATCATCTTGTCTGTCCTCATGGGGGATTTTAACT
>VZRW01011827.1:36588-55676 GCA_013398125.1 Aegotheles bennettii | reverse complement strand
TGTGATTCTGTGATTTCAAAACTGAAAGCCATTCAAGTCTAGGTTAGGTGCATATATGCACATATCCCCTAATAACTTTGTTTTCTAGCCCAAGTAAGGATTTAACTTGTTGTCTTCTATCATAGAATCATAGAATCACAGAATCATCGAGGTTGGAAGAGACCTTCAAGATCATCCAGTCCAACTGCCTACCTACATCACTACCTATCACTCAGCACCACATCCAGATGCCTCTTCAACACCTCTAGGGATGGTGACTCCCTGGGCAACCTATTCCAATACTTAATCACCCTTACAGTGAAAAAATTTTTCCTAATCTCCAATCTGAATCTCCCCTTCTGCAATTTAAGGCTGTTTCCTTCTGTTCTTTTACTATGGGCATGGCAGAAGACACCAACCCCCCCCCACCCCACTACAACCTCCTTTTAGGTAATTGCAGAGAGCCATGATGTCCCTCCTGAGCCTTCTCTTCTCCGGACTGAACAACCCCAGATCCCTCAGTCGTTCCTAATAAGACATTTTCCAGTCCCTTTACCATGTCTGTTGCTCTTCTCTGAACGTGCTCCAGCACTTCAATGTCTTTTTTTGAAGTGAGGGGCCCAAAACTGAACACAGTGTTTGAGGTGCAGCCTCACCAGTGCCAAGTACAGTGGGTCACCCTCATTTGATTTTTTTTCTGTGAACTTGCTTAGTCTCCCCTGAAGCTCTGTGCACTTCCAAAGCAATGTGTATTTCCTGATTGAATGAGTAGTTCTTATTTACTGAGCAAAACTTTATTTGGGTTTTTTTGCAATGTGGTGTGTTCTCATATTCTACATCTATGATTCCATTAACCTCACCATATCTCTACTGGATAATATTACGGTGACAGCTCATAGAATCTAATATCCTTTTGATGCCTAAGCCATAATATTCTGTGATAACATTACCTTTATGTTGATCAAAATTAATTGAAAAACAGAAAATCTCTACTAATGTGAGTATGAAAAACTCAATATCTAGAATATTTTTCAGAAGTTTCACAAAGCAACCTGAATGTTCTGGCTTGGCTTTACTTACTCTCTATTATTTGGATATTTTTCATGTTTTATAGAAATAATTATTTCAATATTTCTCTTTTAAACTGCAATCTGTATATAGCTTCATTAGAGTTTTGGTTGATAGCCGGCTGGACATGAGACAGCAGTGTGCCCAGGTGGCCAAGAAGACCAATGGCATCTTGGCCTGCATCAAAAATAGTGTGGTCAGCAGGAATAGGGAAGTGATTGTCCCCGTGTATTTGGCACTGGTGAGGCCGCACTTCGAGTACTGTGTTCAGTTTTGGGTGACTCACTTCAATAAAGACATTGCTTTTCTCAGTGATGACCAGTGATAGGACAAGGGGTAATGGGTGCAGGTTGGCACGTAGGAGGTTCCAGGTGAACACAAGGCAGAACTTTTTCACTGTAAGAGTGTCAGAGCACTGGAACAGGCTGCCCAGAGTGGTTGTGGAGTCTCCTTTGGAGGCATTCAAAACCCAACTGGATGCATTCCTGTGACCTACTCTAGGTTGTCCTGCTCTGGCAGGGGGGTTGGACTAGATAATTTTTCGAGGTCCCTTCCAACCCCTGACATTCTGTGATTCTATGATTCTGTGATTCTGTGATTCTGTGATTCTGTGAGGTGTTGGAGTGTGTCCAGAGGAGGGCAACAAAACTGCTGAAGGGACTGGAAAATATGTCTTATTATTAGGAATGACTGTGGGATCTGGGGTTGTTCAGTCTGGAGAAGAGGAGGCTCAGGAGGGACATCATGGCTTTCTGCAATTACCTAAAAGGAGGTTGTAGTGAGGGAGGGTTGGTGTCTTCTTCTCATTCATCTCATGTATATTAAAAAAGACCTAGGCAAAGAACATGGACTAAACCACAGCAACCTTATTGTAACTGGTTTATTATATGACTTATTCATGTAAATCAATGGGAGGTGTTGGCTGCTTGTAATTTTTAAACTGAAGTATTTCTGTTGGCTAAATGTGGATTGAACTTGCACACTCAGTTTTCCAAACACTTTCATTTAAAACTATTTATATTTTATATGTGTTATAAGAAATGTGACGGATCAAGGAACTATAGTGTGGAATAGAACTGTCATGTACAGCTAACTTTCATTTTCTCAGAGTTATTAGAAGATTGCAAGTCACCTTGGCAGCAGAAAGTTCTCTTGACTTTATGCAAATGTTGTACTTTTTTAGTACTGGACCAAAAACTGGAATTATTTAGTTTTGAACTACAGACGGTTCTAAGGTGTAATATTTCCTGATTATTTGTGATTTAAGAATTTTATGAAAAATGCATCAAAATGTGTCAGCTTAACAGATGGTCTAGGTGACAGCTCTAATATATGACATATAAGTGATAAAATGTCAGTTTGAGGGAGTTATGAAACATTTAACATCATCTTTGGTATAGCACTCTTCTGTCTACTTGAATTTAGAATGTTTCACCCTTCAGAAAAGGTCAGATATATGTAGTAAACAATAAACCTGTTGTCTTGTCTATATTGGTTGATGTTTAGGTAATTTTTAAGAATATGTCTTTCTCTTGTAACTAGTTTAACATAAAAATAGTGATATCCTAAATAATGCCTTTATCAAGCATCCTAAACTGTAGTATAGTGTCCGTTATGAAGACAAACTGAGCTACTCAATTTCAAGTATGGTGTCACTGTCCTAGTGTGTGTCTTTTATTGTGTTACAGCTAAGTCACCTCAACAAATTGTTTTTAAAAAACAGGGATTTAGATGTACTAATTGTATTTATCACAAGAAATAACATTTATGAGTTACCACTGGAGATATGAAATGGAAATCAAGAAAATTATTCACAGAGAAAATGTGTTTTCATGTTTCTCAGTGATGTTACTTTAATAGTAGTGCCCATTTTCTATCGCTTCACACTATCCCTTGTTAGTGTATTGTTCCAAAACGGTTTTTATTGCTATACTTTTGAATAAAATTTGAATATATAAACAATTCAAAAATAATGACTACTAATTAATTGGATTTAAAAGAGATTTATATAGGATCACACAAATCAAATTTTATGATACAGTGATTCAGAACAGTTTTTAACCAACATTGGTCACTGATGACCATGTTCACTTTCCAAAGGAGTTTGCAGTTTCCAGTCACCTTCCTCCAGGAGACTTTAGTTTTGGCATTCTATCAGTCTATCTATTTCCTGATTATTATCTCACTGCTATTAGATCATCAATCATTTTTTTTCTGAATATGTAATCTGTCTATATTATTTGGTACTCCCACCAACAATAAACCAGTATCACTCTAAACTCTGCAAACCCATGCAGTGCATGCCATGACATGAGAGTGGGGCATGACAGGGGTTTCAAAGATGGTTTTTGTGTAGCAAAAACCTGGTTAAGATACAGTTGAGTCTCAGAATAGATGGACACGGGTTTCAGGGTTGCATTCAAATACTATCTGGACCAAGTCATCTAGTGCACAGGCATTTTAATGCAACCCCCAATAGAGGCTGGTAGTCCTCCAGGCTCTTATCTCCTCAAACCTGAACTGCTTGAGAGTTACAGGCATGATGATAGAAAAACTTTGAAACAGACACTGAGGGCGAGAGTATCCATATCATGTAATGGTAAAGTGTGAAACCTTAGCCCTCTAAATTACCTTCTAGTGTCTTCCTTTCCCTTCAACTGTAAAGGAAATTTTGGAGGAAATTACAAGGGAAATGTGTAGCCCAAACTTTAGATATTCTGAATTCTACCTAGGTTATATGTTTAGACAAACATCAGGTGGGGGTTATAAATGCTTTCTTACATATTTTATAAAGTCCAGCTAAATTCTATAAGCCTTTTAAAATAATTAAAATGTTTCATTGATTCTTTGGGTCTGTAGGAGGAGTAATCCACTGTATAATTAACTTCACTAACTCTGCCTCATTTTCACCAATATATAACCTCTCAGCACTGTGATTTGCACGTAGAAGTGAAAATCAGAGTTGAAATGCAATTTGCTTAATCTCCATTTCATTCTCAATTTACTTATTTCCTAACCTGATCTCCTATGACAAGGTGACCTGTTTAATGGATGAGGAAAAGGCTGTTTGTGTTGTCTACCTAGACTTTAGTAAAGCCTTTGACACAGTTTCCTACACCATTCTCTTAGAGAAACTGGCTGCTCATGGCTTGGACAGGTGTACCCTTCACTGGGTAAAAAACTGGCTGGATGGCTGGGCCACAAGAGTTGTGATGAATGGAAGTAAATCTAGTTGGCAGCTGGTCACACATGGTGTTCCTGAGGGTTCAGTATCAGGGCCAGTTCTCTTTAATATCTTTATCAATGATGTGAACAAGGGGGCCTAGTGTACCCTCACTAAGTCTACATTAACACAAGTTGAGTTGGAGTGTTGATCTGCCTGAGGAGAGGAAAGCTCTGCAAAGGGATCTGGACAGGCTGGATTGATAAGATTTGTCAAGGCTAAGTGTTGAGTCCTGTACTTGAGTCATAACAGACCTATACAGCACTACAGGCTTGGTGAAGAGTGGCTGGAAAGCCACCCAACAGAAAAGGAACTGGGGGTATGGGTCAATATGGTGGCTGGATATGAGCCAACAGTGGGCCCAGGTGGCCAAGAAGGCCAATAGCAACTTGGCTTGCATCAGAAATAGTGTGGCCATCAGGACTAAGGAAGTAATTGTCCCTCTGTACTTGGCATTTGTGAGGCCGTACCTCGAATACTGTGTTCAGTTTGGGGTCCCCCAATAAAAGAAGGACATTGAGGTGCTGGAGTGTGTCCAAAGAAGGGCAATGAAGCTGGTGAAAGGTCTTATGAGGAGTGTCTGAGGGAACTGGGGTTGTTCAGCCTGGAGAAAAGGAGTCTAAGAGGAAACCTTACCGCTTTCTACAACTATCTGAAAGGAGGTGGTAGTGAGGTGACTGTTAATCTCTTTTCCTATGTAGCAAGTGATAGAAAAGGAGGAAATTACCTCAAGTTGTGATAGGGGAGGGTTAGACTGGGTATTAGGAGAAATCACCAAAATGCTTGTCAAGCATTGGAACAGGTTGCCCAGGGAAGTGCTTGAGTAACCATCCTTGGAGGTATTTAAAAGATGTGTAGATATGTTGCTTAGGGACATGGTTTAGTGGTAGACTTGGCAATGTTGGCTTAGTAGTTGGGCTTTTTACTCTTAAAGGTCTTTTTGAACCAAAATGATTCTACGATTCCATGAAAAAATCTGTAATCTTTTATCAAAAACAGGCTAAAGCTACCTCGTTGTCTGAATTTTACTGTTCATTTGATAGCATTCTGTGAATTTTTTATAACTCATTATTTTCTTTTTGCTATTATTGCTGCTCTGAAAACAAAAGAGGGTGAAAAAGTTCAAAGAGGAGGGATAAAAGAGTTGATAGATTATTTTCAAAATGGAGAAAGTAGCAAATGGTGAGAGAACTAGAGAAGACATGAAAAAAAAAAATAAATCTGTGGGAGGGATTTTGAACAAAAACATGCTGACACTCAGATGAAGATCAAGAGGTAAGGGTAGGAATGAAAGAAATAAAGAAGCCTACTGAGGGTTTTAAATAAAGACATTTAGTTGAAGGTAGAAACATTAACTAATAACACTAGACTGACACAATACTCCAGTGAGGCCACACCTGGAGTATTATGTCCAGTTCTGGGCCCCACAGTTCAAGAAGGACATGGAACTGCTTGAGAGAGTCCAGCGCAGAGCCACTAAGATGATTAAGGGAGTGGAACACCTCCCTTATGAGGAAAGGCTGAGGAAGCTGGGTCTCTTTAGCTTGGAGAAAAGGAGACTGAGGGGCGACCTCATCCATGTTTACAAATATGTAAAGGGTGAGTGTCAGGACAATGGAGCCAAGCTTTTTACAGTAATGACCAATGATAGGACAATGGGCAATGGTTGCAAACTGGAGCATAGGAGGCTCCATGTGAATATCATAAAGAACTTATTTACTGTGAGAGTGACAGAGGACTGGAACAGGCTGCCCAGAGAGGTTGTGGAGTCTCCTTCACTGGAGACATTCAAAACCCGCCTGGTTGTGTTCCTGTGTGATGTACTCTAGGTGCCCCTGCTCTGGCAGGGGTGTTGGACTAGATGATCCTTCGAGGTCCCTTCCAACCCCTAGAATTCTGTGATTCTGTGGTGCTGTGACTCCTAAGAGGATGTAGACCTAAAGAGGCACTCCTGTGAGATGTGTCACAGGCACATATAAACTGTTATTCTGGATTGAAACAGGGGTCTTGTTAATCAAGTAACTTCCCTTCAGCAGGACCCAACTGTGTGAAGGAATGAAAGACTGAAAGTTTTGGAATACCACGCCCCAGAGTAAGCTCCTACCAAATGCTTGTTAAGCAGAAATTGTCTAATACTTGTATTTTGGTTTCCTTTTTTGCCTTTAGCTGGTATAACTGAGAATTCTGGCAATTCATATGAGCAGACAACTCTTTTCTAATTACTTGAAGTTCTTTGGGTGTGAACCTGGCTGGAGGTCAATTAAAGTTCTAAGTTTTTATCCTTGTTCATAGCTATATGCTGACACAACCACTTTTAAAACAGTAAAGGTGTGTTGTGTGAAGGGCCATTTACAGTATTCAGGGGGCCAAATATCCTGGGTTTGTTTGTTGTTGCTAAGGAGGATGTCTAGAGTTATTCTACAACTTTTATGCAATTATGAGAAAATTATGATCATACTGTTTGTATACTAGTCTCATTATCCTCAGTGTGGGATCTCAATTGGATTTTATATCAGAAATTTCAAAGTACTGTCAGGTAAAGGGCGAAACTTTACATGGGATCCCATTACATGGGATACACTATACTTTGTTAACATTTCAAAAAAGAAGACATTGACCTTTATAGAAGAGGATCTATTTTTGACTCCTCACTTTAGTAATTTTCTCTTCTCTTTGGTGAATAAAGTAATCTTTTTCTCCTTAAAATGTTTTAGAATTTTACTTTTGTATTTAGATGTGTGTTGTGGTGGTTCTTGTTCATGCATGCAGAAACACTCATGGACTCCTTTCCAACTGCCATGGTTTATGTTCAAGCTTTCATCCCCAACATGTAACTCAGAACACTATAGTCAGTCATGTTGAGTTTTTTCTTTGCCTCTCACTTTCCAAGCTTTGTTTTCATGACCCATTTCACAGAAGTCTATCTCCTGTCTTGCACACTCTAGCCTCTATACAATCCATTTAACTTGAGGCATCTAACTGAGCAGTCTAAGTCAGAAGCATTGTTGCCCTGGGCTGTTTATACCTCCAGAACATGATTCAGTCCTTAAGTGAGTTGAATTACCTTTTGGAACAACCTGTGCCTTCCTCTGACAAGAAAGGTAACTTGGGTAACACTGTTCCTAATTTGAGCCATGCCTGAAATTAAGTGGAACTGAAACAAGTACCACAGCTTACAAATAGGGTGCTGGAAGACAGACAGCTTTCCAGCAAAACAGGCAGTTTGAATTGCAATTCAAATAGATGGGAAGGGGGAAAAATTCATTTTCATGCAGCTTCGCTCATAGACATGGCACAGTACAGGCTGATGTTCTAATGATCATGCTGTGAGCATAAAATGCATCATAGTTTTAAAGAAATACTCTTTAGTATTAGTGAACTGAAATAATTATTTGCCAGTGAAAAACATAATAACCAAAGCAGAAGGTCTCTGATCATTTAGCTGTACTAAGAGACACATCTATCATAAGAAATATTTGCTATTAATATACAAAGTGGCAAAGAATAAGCCATTCAAGGAACAGAGAGTATGGTAAGAAAAATCATCTTAGATTACTAATGTAGAAAGCCAAGGCTGTGTTATCATGTATCCTGATTAGAAATTCAGCTGTAATATTCCTTTCTTCTTTGATGCTTAAAATATTACTTGCACTGAGTACTGAGATGTCTTCTGTGTTTCCAGTTCTACAGAAGTGTGTAGCTTGGATTTTTCTCATCTAAATACATGAGTGCATTAAACCTTATTGGCTGTCATAATGACTTTGAGTCCAAATTAGTAGTAATAAACTGGTGTGTCGCTGCTAATTCTTCACACCAAATAGATAAATGAGGAGAAATAAGAATGGCGTCTTTGCTATACATCCATTGCAAGGGCACAGCATACTAAACTTGCATAGTCAGCAATATGGTAAAAAATCCTATGTCAATGTGAACATAATGCCTTTGGTTTGCACATAATATGGAAAGCGATAAAATTATGTTGAGGTTTATGTGGTTGGTTAGGTTTTTTTTTCATTTCCCTAAAATAAATACAGTTTCTAGTCTTTGTGGTAGCCCGAATCAATAGGCATACGCTGGTATTCTAGCTTTTTCACTGTTTCGTTAGTGTCATATTACACACAGTGTCCACAACTTTTTACTGCTGCAAGCTTGCAAGCAGCAGCTGTTTCATGCTGTTTTCCACTATGGTTGTCCCCAGACTTTATAGACTCATCCTTTAACATCATCCTTCAGCTCAGTGGCTGATACAAATGCTCAGAGATCTAATTCCAAATGTATTTATGCAGGAAATGTAGGTAACTCCTTCCTTTGTTCTGGTTCCTGTAATGCCGGGATGATGAGGCTTATAAAATGCAGTAACACTTTGCCTTTCTGCTGAAGAATGAGGGAATCAGACAGGTAAAATAAATGAAACTTCTTAGAAGCTAATTGAATATCACATAGCTGAGTCTCACACAACTCAGGCTAGAGCTATACATTCTGCTGATTTGAATAGTTAGATGGCACGTGATTCACTGCATTCATGATGCCTACTGTATCATATCCATTTCAACCACAGAATATATAGCCTTTATACTTCCACCATCAGTAATCAGTAATTAATAGTCAGCTCTGTCATCTTCTGTACAAAAGCAGAGTATATGAAACTTCCATTTGCTATTGGGTATCCACATTCCCTTCAGAGCTGAGTGGTAAGCCAGCAAAGGTATGCCTGGATTACCTAAAGCAAGGCATTTAGGGGCAGACACAGGGAAGCTGCATAGCTAGCAAGCACCTGCCTTATGGACAGTTGACACTTGTAAGCATGTAGAGAATGGGTACAGAAAAAGCTATTAGAGAAATTAAGTTCCTATCATTTGAGGGGAAATTAGACACCTTAAATTGTTTAGTCTAGCAAAATGAAAGGTAAACAGGGACATGGCGGTGAAACAGCTGCACAGCATTTGCTGGAATGACACCCAAAATATTTAAAGAAAAATTGTTGTCTCATCATATGCAGTTGTTTCTGTTGACTGATGTAGGACATCGTTCTCCCTAGCCTTACTCAGAATGCTCTAGTTTCCTCAGCTAGGACATTCAGAGGTTAATCATTTCCATTACCACCTGCCTACATCCATGAAGTGTCCAAGGACTCAAAAAAGCCTGTGTTGTTTCAGCAGCCTTACATTTTACAGGACTGGAGACCTTTTCCTCTGGGAACTGAAGTAAAACCTTCTCTGGATCTGATAAGAGAAACCTAGGTTGTCTGTGTACCTTCTGGTTTAAGTTCCTTGTACAATGAAACCGATGCCAGTCCTCTTAACTCTATACCATCCCACCCTTGTGTGCAATTTCAATTAAGAAGTTTTTACTTTGGGAAGCTATCCTGACTTGCCCTTCTCTTTCTCCAATTCTACTCTCTCATGCAAAGATTTTGTCTTCAGCTCTTGCAGAATCAGAAATCAGTCCCAGCTGTTCCCTTTGTTAAAATTTAGCATCTGGAAAAGGATTTGGTTTATATATACAACCATGACAAGGATTTATCAGATGAAATTCCCCTTAACTTACACCAACTAACTACTAAATTGCCTTTATTGTTTTTTCAGTGCTTTAAAGTATTATGGAATATGTTACAAACCAGGTTCCAGATTCCTAAGCAAATTACAGAGCGAAGGAAATGTCTAACAATAGATTTTTCAAAGACCACTTGCATAAATAATCAAAAATACTACTTGCCCTTAAGTAAATAGAAGGAGTTTGAATACTCAGTGAATTTAGCAAAACATTTTTTTTTTATTTCAGGGTAGAAAATATCAGGACCAAGCAGCTGCTATATGATACTGATCAGTTTTACACTATGAGAATATAGCAGAACCCTGAAAACAAACTGCCACATTAGAAACAAATTTTAAAATGTTTCAGAAATCTTGAAGGTTCTAATATAGTGATTTTTATAGCACAAACAATCTAAAACCAAGCAGTCAAGTAGTAATGGACAGTAAAAACATCCATAAATACAGCTGTGAAAAAAATGCAACGTCATAATGAAGAAGCTGAAAACAGCAAATGTGACAAGCCACAACTTCACAGTATAGAATTTCATTCTAATACCTAATCTAAATCTACCCTCTTACAACTTCAAACTGTTTCCCCTCATCCTGTCACTATCTGCCCTTGTAAAAAGCCCCTCTCCAGCTTTCTTGTAGGCCCCCTTCAGGTACTGAGATGTCACTAGAAGGTCTTCCTGTAGTCTTCCCTTCTCCAGGCTGAACAACCCCAATGCCTACCAGGTCCCTGTTACAAGGCAGCCAGGCTCATAGTTTTCTATCAATAAGCCCTTTCCTTACCTATTAGCAGATACTTGAGAACATTAATACAAGGAGTTGAGTCCCCTGTTTTTTACTGAAGTTGGGTCCAAGTTCTTTGAACTTATTGCTGGGCTTGAAAAAATTTCTCATATGCCCTGTAACTGCAAATGACAGGTCATGTGACTTGACAAGAATGCTACACAGCAGAGTGGAGTCTAAACATTTGGAAAAATGGGTGCACTCAGGCAGTCTTCCTGTCTATTGTTATGGCATGCGTACAGGAGCTGACAGCTCAGACTGAGTTTTCCAAGCTTGATTTTTTCCTTTCTGAGACTTAAGATTGACCATATCTGTATGACAATGAAGTTCCCATGCCCTGTGAAGATCTAAAATCAGTGTTTCTTGCTTGTTGTAAAGCAATGGTTTCTAATGCATCTAAAGATCAGTGGAGTCAGGCACTAAATGTTGTGATTTCTAGTCTCTTTCCCTGTTACAGTTATCCTGCATAGTATGTCTAGTATGTATCCCTTAAGTTGTAGGCCTTTTTCAAGAGCAGACAAATAGCATATAAAGCAGGAAAAACTCATAATTCATGTGTAAATGAAGTAAATCTTCTGCACTGTTGTAGTCACGAGCTCTCCCAATTCCACTCCTTTCCTGGACAGCTGTCTAAGATAGCTTGTTGAGGTTACATTTACCTAACCTATGACAGTAGATACATTAACCTAAAATTACTATGTGTATGATGGACCATGACTCCCTCCTGCTTCCTGCAAAGCTTGCTTGCTCTCTAGCATGGACACTGCTTGGATGTTATTTAGCTGCTGGTGCTGACCCTTATCTGTCTCTTCACATCTCCTGGTATCCTTGACCCTCCCTGACTGCTCTGCCAGGATCACAGAATGAAGCCAGCTCTTTTAGAAGGGCAGGAGATCCCACGACTGCACTGAAACTCCCAGCTCAAAAACATCCACTCTTTTGAGTGAAACTGGTCTGTCTTTTCCCTGAGTATGCTTTCAATGCCATAGCCCATGGGCTCAGTGTGCATTTCCAGAAATGAGGATATCCAGAATGGGGATTAAAGAACCATTTAAAAGGTCATGTAAACTGTTGTAATTATAATTCATTTATATGCCCGGTGTAAGGATATATAGGACCAGACAACACCCTAATTTCAATATACTTTATAGCTTGGAAATTCTACATATGTAAGAAGAGAACAATCTGAGAACCATAATTCACTGGGGATCTGAGGAAACTTTTAATTCCATAGATAGACAAAACCTTCCAGAGTAATAATAGTAAGAGTAATAGTAGTAATAGTCATCATTGTAGTAGTAGTAGTAATAATACAAATAAGGCAACTAGACCTCCCCCTTCTCAAGAGTTTAAAGGCTCATTTTGCAGTGTCCACACTGTCTGCTAGAATTATGACAGATATTGTAGTGGTTGTGTAAGAAAAAATAAGTCGAACCTTAAAAAAATATATTTAAAAAAGATAAAAGTAAGATAGTAATATATATTAGGGTTACTTGTTTTTTTGTTGTTTGTGCTATAATCATATCCTTCGGCAAGAAATCATCTTCCATATTTTGCAGATAAAGCAGATTCCCATGAGTAATTTCTGTTACTCCATAGCTGATCCAGCAGAATTCTGAAGCACAAGCATAGCAGAAAAGATATGCTAACATTTTATTGATTCTGTGAGTATAAAGCTACGTTTTTGTTTTGCTGAATCCAGGCTGTAAACTGGAGATTGGTAGTGTATCCAGGTACAACTCTGAAGGCTTCAGTGAAGTTACCTTTCATGAAAATAAAATGTGTTGTCACAAATGTCTGAATGATAAATTAGTAGAAAGGCAATAGTAGTAATTTAATATTTATGCAAAGCACTGCTGACAATTGATTACAACTTTTTGTGCAATGCCAGAATCAAGGAAATAGCAATTAATAGACAAAAGGATGGAGACATCGTTTTTCCCACCTTATGTTAAATGAATGGTATTGAATATAAACCTAGGAAGGCAATTTCCTTTAAAATTCCTTGGGGTGAAAAGGGCATATTCATCGAAAATTGCTTCCAATGTAACTTTCAGTAATTAGTCTTTTTTTTTTTCTTTTTAATTTAAAAAGTCATTTAAAAGTATCGAAAGTGGTTTTATATATATTTTGCAAAAATGTACCTCAATAAAAATTTCAGTAGAATAAAAACAAAAATAAAAAGAATGTGAACAAAGTACTTTTATAATAATAATGAATCAGGTTTCAAATGCTTGCATTCTATTCTGTAACGTCTTATGGGACTTAACAACTTTCTATAGGGGCAGAAACAGAGAACAAAACGGACATAATAGAAAATACTTGTATTTAATCATAATCTTATATTGAAACAGAAGAAAAATAACTTTCATACTTCAAATCAGTTTGGTTTTCACCTGAAATGGGCCAGCTTTAGTAAAAATAGCAAGTTCAAAACAAAGTAAACAGAATATTTTTTCTAATCTTTACTTAATACATAAACACAAACACTTAAAGCACAGAAGTATTCTTGGTTGGCTTGGCACTGACTGTGGCATCTAAGGATATTTAACACACGTTCATTAAATATGTGAAGCCTAATAGCAATTTTCAATCATCGCCTAAGGTAGTGATGAAGGAATTGCAGAGGTGCTGGGAAACAATAGTATGTTTCTGAATCTTTCAGAAATCTTGTTGAAAAAGAGAGAAAAGAGCTTTTCTTTTTTTTCAGGTTTTCTTTTAACAATACACATAAGCCTCCCACCATAAAGGCAGAGAGGAAAATACTCAAACTGAACCCACAAGATGCAGCTGTTTTTCACAGTTGTGAATGGGGGCTAAATTTCATTAAAGTAGCAAATACTAGTAGGTCTAGGTGGAAAAGAAAAAGAAACTAAATATATTTTGTTTAGTAATTGCAGTAAACTTTATTGACATAGAATAAGAAGAGCCTTACAGAATGTTTTATTTTTTAAAAAAGTGCATACATCTTGATTAATGTATCAAATACCTTGGTGTTTATACTCCATATTCAGTTCTCAGAACTAAAGAAACTAACTCCTCTGCATTACTACCCTACATATACAGAAGCATCTTACTACTAGGCAGTGTTAACTGAAATTGATGAAATTTGAAATACATTCCCCATTCAATTTCATTGTCATTTTTTCAGTTTAAGAAAATGTCACTCAATCATCTGTACGTGTAAGGCACTGCAATTAGATCCTGAGATTTATTACACTTTAGAATGAAGAAAAACAAAAGAGCTTGTTTAAGCAGGATTTTACTGGACTTTGTTGTTAACAGAAATGTGTTATCTTCCTACATGACACCTTGCTGTATGGATTGGGTCTTCACATTATGGGCACATCTTTAACTGAGTGGAGTTCTACTATGGAGCAGAAAAAGAGTAAAGCAAAAGAAAGTGAATTAAGACAGGAAAAGTCTCTTGTCTCACACTTCTACATTTTCAGAGACCCAGGACAGCCTGCTTTGGCAACTACAATGAATGACATTTTTCATCTTCCACCAAAGCTGTAAGCATAAATTTTTTTAGCTATGAGACAAAAAGGGAGGCACATTTTTCCTTCCTGAACTGCCATCTTTGGCTAACATTATTTTCAATTGCTTCTAGAATGTCCGGAAGAGTCTTCCCTTTTGTTTATAACTAATTTCTCTGGAAAAAAACAAGATTTTAATTGGTCATTTCACCTGCCCATGCTCCCAGTTGAAAATCACTGCTGCAAGTACACTGCTTTCAGACCAGAGTTTCAAACAATGTGTCTGCTCTATTAGGTTGAGATTACTAATGCCTGTATCCCAAGAGAGAAAGCGCAAAAAAAAATAAATAATAAAAATCAATAGAGTCAAGGACAGGACAGAATTGCTACAGAATTTCAAGATAGACATTAAAAGTGTACTTCTTACAGCCTCAAATGCTGCTTATTTTCTGGTGTTCAGGGTAAAAGTTAATGGTAGCCTCCTTCAATTCCTCCAAGAAAGAAAAAAAAGAAAGACCAACAAAATAAATGGAGTGTTCACTTCTTTGTTTTTCTCAGGGGAAAAAAGATGGTTTATAATTTCATTGAAAATTTTTCTGCTGTTAGAATGTTTTGACAATGAACAATAAACAATGATGACTTCTCTCAATGAACTGTTATTATTTTTTCTATGGATGACCATATTTCTCAGGTTTTTATTTATGGTGTTTTTTGAGATATCTGAGTACTTTTGACTGGAATGATTTAAAAAGTTATGAGTAAGTGTAAGACCAGCTGCCTACTGTTCTCACACATTAAAAGAAATTAATGAAAAATATTGAATATTTACTAAAAGTGTAAAATGGAAGGGAACTTTACCTTTTTCTCATCCAGTCAATGGGAAGGGTTTTCAACTCACTACCAGAAAAGGCCCAGCCAGCACATATCTCCATGTAGGCACACTTTCTCAGACCTGCCAGCAAGGTGTTCCTAGGAGTTACAACAGTTTATCAAGAAGTTTCAATTAATTTCCACTCTGAAAAACACATTCCAATGTGATTCTAACTTGAATTCAGATAAAATTTGCCAGTTAGTTGAAGCCAACATAGCAGAGAGATTATAAAGGTGACAGTGTTCCGACATTTTTAATTGAAAATATTTTGGGTTTGAAATTCTATTTAAATATTTATAGTTCCAATATTTTTATTATAAAAAAGGTTACAAACATAGAATTAGCTGAAACATTGTGATATTCCAGGATGTTTTAGCTAGTTTATTGTTTTTATGTTGATTTTCTAGTGATTCCTGTACAACCAATGTAGAGGGAGACAGATATTTCTAAATGGTGAATTTAGAATTTCCAAATTCTTCCTCCAGTTAGGATGTCTAATTTAGGATGCACTGATCTAATCTAAGACCTATTTTAGGCTTAGTGGGATTCAGAGGTTGTACCATTCCCCTGACAGTAAGAACTGTTCTATGTTTAACACATAATTTTTCATGTCAACAAGCCATCACATGGAACTGAAAGCCATGTAGAAAGCCCAGTATGATATTGCATTTCCCAGTCTATGCTTTGACAGTAACTGTGGCAGTTGCTGCATAGCACTTAAGATTTTCCAGATATTAATTATCCTTCTAGCTCCTGTGGTGGAGTAATGGAAAAATAATTTTTAACAGAACTAGAAGAGATGTATTTCAACAAAATTTTTTGGTAGGGAAGAATCAGAAAATGTGAATTCAGCCAAACTAACACCTTAGAAAATATTTGGACATCAGAGTTCTATAAGAATACTTTTTGTGAAAATTGTGGAGAAAATTAACAATTCCATTCACTTTGTATTCAAAATTTATTTGTAATTTCAAATTCTAATGTATAGACTGTAAAAACATTAAAATATTTTTAAATTAGTGAAAAATTTTGGTGGACTCAGACTGCTTCTTTCCATTACTTTACATCAGAAAGGTCTCAGTGTGAGGGACTGTCAGTAAAGATTCCTATCATAAGATTTCTTCTACCCTCAAAAAGGGCAGAGGTTTCTCCAATGCGAAAGGTATAGCCATGTTGAACTCAGCAAATATGAAGACAGTTTGGTTTGATCTGACCCTGCTCCCACAACTCTCATTTTCTTTTTCTTTGAGCTAATACACAGGCCCAGAAAAGAATACTTGCATTCCCTTGTCTTTTTATTTTCTTTTTTTTATTTGTGTTTTCCAGCATTTACTGAATGGAGAATTGGGAAAAAAGTCAACTCAAGTTGCTCTGGGGGTAATAGCAGACAAAAAATCTGAAAATGTTACCCCTCTGCTCACTACATCCCTGCAAAGGAAAAATAGTTCTTTGGTTTTATAGATAAAAAATCAGTAACAAAATTATTCCAGGTTCAATACTTCTAGATACCAAACCCAGAGGAAAAGCCAAACTAAAGTTTTACTGTTAAAAAACTCTACCTGTAAATTCTGGGACTTGTTAAAATCAAAACGAGGACTGTTTTAAATGTCTTCCATTATTTTCTGAGCAACCAAAGTTCAGATTTTTTATTATTTTTTATTTTTTCTACTATCTGACCAGTATCTCTGGGTCTTATATTTTGGGCTAATTGTGTCTACTGTCATGAAGAAGCAGCAGTTTTCTGGCCTTTTTGGTAATAAACACAGCTCATGTCTTAAAGGTACTTTCTACCAGCAGGAGGAATCACATTCTAATATTTTTAATCTTTTTAGACTGAGTATAAACAGATTCTTTTCTGTTAAAACATTGTAGTTTTCTGCTAATACTAATACCTAAAGAACCATAGTTTGTATAGCTGTTAAATTTATTACATTATTTTATTACATTAATGATTTATTACATGCTGTGGGGGTTTGGGTAGAGTTTTTTTGTTTACTTGAGACAAAACAAAATAACTTATGCCAAGATAAACAATTCTTTAATTTTTTTTCTCCTTTTCACTCAAGGAAAACAAAGTGTCTTCCAAGAGAACAGTACATTTATTAAATACCAAAAAAAGTAGGTTTATATGATTTTATAGCTCTGAATAGAAGTAGCAACAACTACGAAGTTAAGTAATCCTTTAAGATTCAGAATGAGGAAAACATGAAGGTAATTACTCTGAGTGCTAGCTCTTATATATATCAAGTATTACAAATTTCCTGTAATGTGAAGGACTCTGAACAAAATATTTAAATACATGCATAAGTTGAATGATGTGAGTACAGCCTTTGAAGTTCAGAGGATGGCTAGTCCCTGTGAAATTTAGCAGTCAAAGAAAATAAAAATTATTTATTGCACTGTAAACCTAATAGCAAACAACAGGCATGAATCAATAAATCATAAATTTGTAAGGTAGGAATTGACAGATTAACTGTCTTTCTTTGATACTTAGAGAAAAAAACAACTGGTTTGTACCATGTTTCTTTCACCCACGCCTCCTTTTTGTGTCAAAGTCATAAAGAGTACTTGAGAAGAGATCACTTGAAACACAGAGAGTAGTATTAGCCTTCTCCAGCTTGTAATCATTCTTTCAACATAAAACATTATCTTTCTTTTACTCAATTTGTCTTCTTTGCAATTCTTGTCCCAACCACAGTCTTTTCCAATATAATTAACTTTTTTTCCTTTGGCATTGTGTTAAGAAGTGTGAGATTTGTTGATTTTTTTTCCATCTAGAAAAGTAGGGGTTTTTTTATCAAAGAATGATCATATCAAAGTTATTATCTACTTTTAATAAACCTGGAGTATATTTAATACCATTTTACATGCATATCCATGGTCTTTATTATTTTTTCCCTTAAAACTGTACAGAGGTCTCACTACTGGCTCTGTAACTGCTGAGATAAATTTCTCCAGTCTCATTGTTAATTACTGATAGAGCATCAGAGAGTACTATGCCAACCTAATAGGTTTGTTGAGTAGGCTTGGTACAGGTCTGTTTTCACAAGTCAGTTATATTAGAAGTACAATAGATAATACCTTGTTGTCACTATTGAGCATACTGATGTTAGATGTTTTGTTTCTTCCTTCTGTGCATAATTTTCTAAATCTTCCTTTCCATTAATTATTCTGCATTTGTTCTCACAATCAACATTACAATTTTAGTGAAAATACTTGTTTATCATCAGGTTTCTTAGGGTTAAATCCTCAATATGAAACTCTTCATTGTCCCTGAAAAGTCAGCTTCCTGCATCTACGAAAGACCTGCATCTAACTTAAAGGTTAAACCATCAAATCCTGAAAATATTTGCAGTTGTACTTCTTCAAGTACAGTCAGAACTGGATTGCCAGAAGGAGTAGCTATCTTGCTTTATTATTTTTCAACTAATGGAAATGAAATGGCTTCCTTAGTAATTTGTTTACAGGAAAGATAAAAAGTGAAAAAAAAATAAAAATTGAAAAGTGACATGACAAGGAAGCCATGATGAAAGATCATTGATCAGACCAATTTCTTCCTCAGGTATATTGACTCTCTAGTGAAGACCCAATTGACTATAAGCAGAAGGCCAGCTGTTAAGCATTTCTAAAATGGACTACGTGCTTTCTACACAAGATGAAAACCAAAATACCTCTGAATTTCTCTTCTGAATCACAGATATGATGCCCAAAATTTGGGAAGTTAAAATGTATGCTAGAAAAAAGAACAAATGAAAACAAACCAATATTGATCTGGAAGTAATGAGGCCATCTCACACGTTGTTTGCTCAAGTATCTTTGTATGTGGAATAAAGATAGAAGTCTCAAATTTGCATTTTAGAGATTTCAGTCCCAATTATAAAAGGTCAGGAAGAGTTTATGCCGCACTACTATGCTTGTGTTCTCATTATTTCTTTGCTCTTGCTACAGTAGTACATTAACAAATGGAGATAAAGGTGAGTGACAGGTTCTCTGATTACAGAATCACAGAATCACAGAATGTTAGGACTTGGAAAGGACCTTGAAAGATCATCTAGTCCAACCCCCCTGCCAGAGCAGGACTACCTAGAGCAGGTCACACAGGAATGCTTCCAGTCAAGTTTTAAATGTCTCCAGAGAAGGAG